>RJWM01007475.1:0-77875 GCA_004363535.1 Dasyprocta punctata | reverse complement strand
GAACTTTCAGAACTGCTTCAGAAAGTGGCAAGGATAATGCGATAAGCATGTTAAAAGTGAGGGGGCATATCTTGAGGGAGATTAATGGCAATGTGTCTTGTACTATAACAATGTTTTTCCCTTTTTCCCTACTCATAGTGTAGGAAAAAATATATTTCATAAGTGGAAGAAAAAATCCCACCTAGGTAAATGATTATGCTCATCTATTTAGCCAATACTAAGCTGATCCATCTGAAAGGTCAGTGTCATCTTCCCTATTCTAACAATTAACTGTTGCTCAGTGTTGAGTGAACTCTGATTTTATGACTCTTTCAGTCTCTTAAATTTTTGCAAAATTTATTAAAAAACCTCGCTATGCTCCAATTAATTATTGGAATACAGCAGAAAGATTAAGGTATTCTTTTTAAAATCGAGATGAGTCACTTAAAATAAATTTTTAATTAAATAATCATTGCTTATTTTGATCACACCATAGGTGCCTTCTTGTCCTCTACATATACCAGTCTTTTTTCCTACAGTAAACTTTTCCCTGCCAATATCCATTCTAGCCTTTGAAAATCAATGCCTTTCTGACCCCTAAGCCACTGCTGAAATGCTATTTCCCTCTGAGAAGTGAGAAGGTGTGTACTCGACTTTCCAGCCTGACATCGACCTCCTTTCTCTAAAATTTGCATTGTAGTTAATTCACAACTGCCCACCACCTTCACCATAGTCAGTCAAGTGATTGATTCATAGATATTTTTTCTGTACTACATTATATATTTCATGATTTGGGGAACATCTCAGCTGCAGAATGCACAAAAATGTTAGCTAGATACATCAAAAAAAACCAAGCCTTACTCTCAAGAAAATGTTATGTTCAACAAAGACAAGATAAACACAATGAACAATTAGGGAAAAAAATAAGACAGGATATAATTAACTTCTAAATTACAGAGTACAATTTCTAAGTGCTTTAGGAGATTGGAGAAGTGAGGAGGCAGAATGTGAACCTGTAACTTTAGACTGTGGTAGAAATATGTGGAGAACAAGAAAGTCACATTAGAGGAAGAAACCAGAGTGAGATAAATAAGGGGTGATAACAAACATATGGTCACTGAAGTATAAAGAAATGGGTATCAGATAAAAAAAATTCTCTAGGGACTATGGAAGGTCTCCAAGGCCAGCTTGTTCACCTGTGGTAAAAGAGATTCCTATTCTTGTCCTAATCAGAGTCATAAAGCACCTTATCTCTGGTTATAGAAATCCTAGTGGAACTTCCCAGACTGAAACATGGGATATACATAGACAAAACATTTGAATCCAGTACTATTTAGGAAAAGCAAGAAGAAACTACTGTCCTGCCTACTGAGGTCTTGGACAAATGTTCTCTCTGCTTTCATCAGAACCTCATACAGGTTATCTGTTCACTTCCATGGCTGTTTCCACTCACCACAAAAAAAAAAATACTGAGCCATAGGCCCTCAGTTTGTAGTCTTTGTTTAGCTTGAGGAGCCAAAATCATTTTCTAAAAGAACAGAAGGCAGAAAGAAAGATACATGAATGCAGCAGAGACCTGGGCACTCATCTGTATCAGGGTGATTTAGACTCACAGAGGATGGTGCTTCCCACACCTCTCTTATAAGTGAGGCAGGACTGTGGTCAGCTCCATCAGGGCAGCCAATGACTGTGCTCTGTAATTCCTGCCATAGTGGTAAGAGAAGCAGGTGGCATAGTGGAGGGTCCTCCAGACTGATTCAGCATGAACTCCTGAAGTCAGTGCCCTGGAGAGCTACCTACACTTGCCACAGGCCATACTTGACAGAAAAAGGGACATTTGTGAAGCCACTGAGGCTTGGAGGTTGCTACTGCAGCATAACCTAAGCTGTCCTAACTGATTCAATTATATGCATTTCCTAATTCTCATCTTCGTCTTAGAGACTAAAGCTCTGTGACACAGAGAGGTTTGAGTAAATCATCCAACATCTCATTACCCTGTATAAATACGAGTCCAGGATCTGAAGTGCTTTCTGTCTTTAGGACCCAGGAGCTTTCCACCTCTGCTCCACCTTCTCCCAGGAAGATGGAAACTTTCAGAGGTCATTATCTGAAAAAAATGAGCTGCTTGAGGAAATGTATCTGATTGCATAAATTAACTAATAACTTGTCTTCGAGGGATACTACCTATTTCCTTACCTTTTTGCCAACCCCTAGAACCAGAACTTGTACCACATGCCCACTCTCTCTGGAGGACAGGGAGGTCACTGCTACCCTCCCTCCAGCTCTCACTAGCTCTTTCCTAAGAAAAGAAGATGTAAAATTTGAGACAGTGAGGATCTGGCAATCATTGTCTTCACTTTTCTGAAAATTGGGGCTAAAGGGATACCAGAACTTCTTGTGAGGGAGCTTCTTTAGCTCTCCTAGGCTGTTCTTTCAGGCCACAGAGTGCCACTGGATCCCTGTCCTCCACTGGGCCCATACACTCAGCTGCAAAATTTCAAGAAAGAAAAAATAGCTCATTTTAGCTTCACAAGATAAGCTCCATTTTACCCATTTTTCGAAGCAAACAGCAAATTTGACTCCTGCGTGAATTCTCTGTATCTTTTCTCATGAGTTCAGAATTCAAGAGGGATGAGAAAATTGACTCCCTCTATACCTTTCAACACTATTACCTTGAGAGAAAGACCAATCAAAATTGTGCTTTGTGCAAAATGTCAGTCCATTTAGCTCAGAGTGCCTGGGACAGGCAAAAGTCACTCATGTGAAATTCTTGAACTTCCTCTAACTGGGTCTCTGAATGCACAGTGCCATCCTAAAATAAATAAAGCTCTGGGTTGACATTAGTCAACTTACTTCCCCATGTTCTGGGACTGGAATCTGTCCTCCCCTACCCCCGCAACTTTTTTCCCCAATTCTTCTCAGCAGTACAGGAAACCTGGTCTCCTGCTGAGGCCCCAGGATGTGTCTATTGTTAGCAGAGCTGACACCATCCCTGGAAATGACTCTGACTGCTTAATCACTGCTTCTGAAACAAGCCATAATGTTTCTATGGAGCCAGATGGTGGGAATGTGTTTTCATAGTTACCTTTAAAACTAAGAGAACAATGAAACAGACCTAAACCCACAGAGAAGGGAGCACAGAGCGGCCCCCAAGTGACCTCAACCTAACTACCCCATCTGTTCTGTCATCTGATGGTCGCTCAGACACTTAGTTGACACCTTCATCAGAGCTGCTGGGTTTTGTCCTGCCCAAGGACAAAACCTGGAACCAAACCCCAGGATATCTCCTCTCCGAGGGCTTCCCTTCACTTAAACTGTGATTCCTTTCCTGTTCATTGGCTCCTTTTTCCTATAAATTGGGTTCCTCTTTGTCTATAAACTTCCCCAATTGCTCCCTTCCAGAAGAAGAGGGGACTCCTTTTCCACTCCCAGCTGTCACAACTCTTCTCTTGACTGGCCATATGCTCTATCTCCAATTCCCTCTCCACTGATGCCATCTCATTTACCCACACCAGCCATCAGGAGTACTCCATCTCCCACCCACAGCAGCCATCCAGAATGTGCTCTCTCCAGTCATCTCTGAAGACGACCGGTGCTGAGTTGAAATCTGCCCCCAGAAAACTCATGTCCACTTGGATCCTTTGAATGTGACCCAATTTGGATATAGAAGTCAAGTTAAGATGAAGTCATTAGGGTGGGTCCTAACTAAATATGACTGGTGACTTTATAAGGAAAAGAAGAGACACAGGGGAAAGACAGACATATAATGACGGAATCTGAGATTGGAGGGATGTATCTGTAAACCAAAGATTGATGATGAATGCCAGGAACTAAAAAATGCTAGGAAGAATGTTTCTCAAGACATTTCAGTGGGAGGATGGCCCTGAAACCACCTTGAGTATAGGATTTTGCCCTCTGAAACTGTGAGAGAATAAATCTCTGCTGTCTTAAGCCACCCAGGTTGTGATCCAATCTTGCCCCTTTCTTTGTAGGATTTGACATTTCCCAGTATTTCACAGCTACCTGGGTGTTTCATTTAGGTTCTTTATATCAACACCTATGGAGTCAATCCAGTAAATTAAATTCCCTGTTTGAAGTACCTGGTATGTTTCTTTTCCTCACCAGACACTGACGGAATATATGAGATTTTCCATTATTTGGTGCAATCGTCCCTTCAAAAGCTGTATCCCACTATTCTCCCCCAAAAGACTTTTGTATTCTGGTCACAACTACTAACTCAGATTTCCCACTAAGTCTTAATGCTTTCATGCCCCTATGACTATGGACATTCTAGATAGTGAACTTCATTAGGAATGGAATTGCATATTGATCATTTTTATCTCTCTACACCTTTCTCCTTTCCTTACTGGCACCTAATGTAGTAATTGTCAGACAGTAAATGTTACTTGAATAAAAATATAAAAAGATTAATTATTTCATCAGATACTAGAAAGATTACACAGTGGGTGGATTTCTGGCATTGGCCACAGATATTTATGGCAGACATTGAGAAATGTTCTTTCACAAGCCCCACACTCACATCATGAACCCACCTCTTACTTGTCCTGTGGATGAAGGGAACCCTCATCAACTAGGGAAGACCAGGAGATCCAGGCATAAGTGTGAGCCACAAAAACTTTGGAATGCTCATCAGCATTCGATATCGGATTATGTACAACACTTGCCCAGCTGCAACTCTTCTCCAAGTATAAAAGGGGGATACTGCTATGAACAAGAGAGTGGGTTGTTTAAATTACAGCACGTGTTAAAACTGAGAATTAATTATCTCTTTTGTTAAAGATTCTTGATGCCTCACTAGACTTAATGTGCTAACCCTGTACACAGTCCTCAGACATGGTGAACAGGACAGCAAGTTTGGGTAAGCTTCTCAGACTCACCAGAGTCTCAGTGAAGCCTTGAAATACCCTTATGCTTTAGGGAGAGAAGGTTTCCAGACACTTTGAATTAGAAATGAGTCATCTTTCAAAACCCAGGTTTCCCTTTCATTAGGTTTCTGGCTAACAACAAACTAGCAAACAAAACTCAGAACTAATTCCAATCCAGAAGTTAATTTGCTTTTCATTTATCTGCTCCAAACAGGTACAGCAGTTTCCTTCCCTTCAGCTCTTTTTGGTTTAGACTTATTTGGCTGTAAACATGTCTTCTGGGTGGAGCAGATAAGAAGGTGTGTACATACAGGGTAACAGGAGACCCCCGATAGTACAGCAAATACAAAGTGTAAAGGGCAGTGCCCTCAGACTGGGAAAGGTTTGGATGGGAGCCAAGAGGCAGATCCCGGGACTCCCATGTGAAAGCATACGGATTGCTTTGATGTTATGTCGTCAGAAATGCTTGTGTCTCTTTTTTGTTTTGTAAGGAACTACCAATACTTTCTTTGCTTCTAGTTTAAATTCTCAGGAAAGAGATTTTGAATGCTTTGGATGTGACTTAGTGGTAGAGCACTTGCCCAGCAAACAGGAGGTGCTGGGTTTGATTCACACCACTGAAAAAAGAAAGAAAGAAGAAAGAAAGAAAGAAAGGAAGGAAGGAAGAAAGAAAGAAAGAAAGAAAATACATTAAAAGAAGGAAGGAAGGAGTGTTTGATCCGTCTAGCCCATGATTTACCTGTAACCAAGTTGTGATGCCAAACGGCTGCTTTAAGAGTTTGCTGCAGTGGGATTGGCCAACAATAGTGTAGGTTCTCATGTACCACAAGGAAGCAATGGCCAAGTGTGTGGCCAGTAGTAAGTAGTAGGCAGCTACATTTATTGAAGACCACAGGAATTTGTACTCAAGACAAGTCTGTGCCATCATAAGGCACAGACAGAAAATGGTGCCAGCGTGACAGAAAAGCACTGCACTTAGGTCAAAAGCACACAAAAATAGCAATAGCACCAATAACAACAACAACAAAAAGGGCCCAAGTAGATCAGACTTTCAGAATTTAAAGGCCCGGTACATCTGCTTTAGGTGTCTCCCACTGAATCTCTAGCTGTGATTGATGGAAATGGTTGACATTGTGCTGAGTCATCTTAGGGGCTCTAACACACATATCTGTCCAAGAATTCATGCAGATCTTAATTAATGTGTGACATGTAGTGCATTTCTATGCACCTGTAATGAGGTGGGAGTAGGGTAAAGGTGAACAAAGGTCAAGCTAGGAGATCCAACATACATATGCTCTCACCTAGAACATCAACGATCTCTTGAGTTTTTGTTATTTTAGTCTCCACCTCCCTTAGGAAACTGGAAGCAGGAGTAACCATAGGGTAGTGTTTAGAATTAAGTGGAGGGAAGGCAGTGACCCCCTCAGCTCTGTTGTTTCTAACTGTACTAAGTTGGGTGTTCACATGTTGTCAGTAGAATGTGAGAACAGGACATTTGTGCATTGGTGAATTAGGGCATTGTGAATTAGGCTGAAGGAGCTGTGGGCTTGTACCTAAAAATGTGTTATGTATAGGCTGACAGAAGATGACCTCAGGTTCAAGCCCAGTTGGGCAAGTAAATGACTTAGCAAGATCCTGTTTGAATATAAAAACAAACAAACAAACAAACAAAAACAATAAAAACAGCTGAGCATGCAGATCAATTTACAGAATCATGTATCTTAGAGTTCTCTAAAATGTATGATTATACAAGAGATTTATGGTAGGCTTACTTGGTCAGAATCAGAATAATCCAATGCCTTCTGCCAGGTCAGAGACAGGAGAATCCAAAATGGTCTGCACACTGGAGAGCTGGAGAATCCAGCAGAAGTTGGAATTCAGAGTCCTGGATGTTGACTGCAGTGTCACCAGTGTGAGTCTATGTCAGAAAGCCAGAGTCTCTCTTGGCCTAAGAGTCCGCATTGAAGCCTGAAGGAACTGGAGACAAACGTCCAAGGCAATGGCAAAGACTGGAGCTCCTTGAATGAACCAAAAGGGAAAATCTCTTTCTTCTTTCCTTTTCCATTCTGTTCAGGCTACAAGCCTATTTTCTGGTGCCACCCACATCCGGGGTGAGTCTTCCTTCCCTTCTCCGTTTGTAGCCTACATATCAATCATCCACATACTCTTCCTGAGCTTTACTAATCTGCTAGATGGCCTTACTCAAGTCAAGTTTACATGCTACAGTTAACAATCACACTATGTACAATTTTCCAACTGAAAATTTTATAACTGTGGATCAATTTATTGACACATTTTTTGCTGAAATCAAATTTCCAAGTATCAGTTTATTTTCTAAATATATAAGGTGTGCCTTGTATGTCATCATTTAAGAGACGCAGATGTTAGGGGTCATCTTGAAGCTTACTTATATATCATATGGAAAATTGCCCAACTGTATAAATCTGAAGCCACTAGATTGGAGGACTTTTCATTACATAATAATACTTCACCTGAACCCTCCTAGAAGAGGAAAGTTCTGACTCCTTCTCTTAGCAACTGTATGGTATTTTAAGTTCTCTGATAGTCTGAGAAGCTTCCAAACAAGTTTACACTGTTAACAAGTAATACCAAAAATGAGGGATGACCCAGAAAGAAGAGGGGAAGATTGGCCTGGTACCTTAACTCAAAGATTTAAGATTTCAGGTTCTTGAACTAAATTTGGAAGCAACTTGAGCACCCACCATTCTAGAATGGTGGTTGGGGAAAAGTGGGAACCTGAAGCAATAAAAGCACCCCTGTGTCAGTTGTTCAGTGTCCTTTGGCTTGGGCAGAAGCCAAGTGGCTTCCACAGTTACATGAATGCAGTTACTACAGCCATGTACCTTGCTAGTCACTGAGATCTTCCAGTCAGCCACCTAAATTTTGGTTTGTGAACTAAGGATAACTCTGAAGTTCTTGGAAAGTTTTATGGAGAGAAGAGCAAGAAAAGCTCAAGAAGGAGATGGTGGAATTCCTGTTTTCTAAGCAAATAATGTCATCAGCAATTAATTAAAAAGTAAATGAAATATAACCATATTGTTGCTTCAAACTGGTAGCCACAAGTGTGCAAATAGATGCCACATTACTTTTACAACCAAAATTAAATACACACTGTTCAGGGGTTGGATAAAAAAAAAAGCATAACACTTTGAAGTGTGTTGCTGATTAATGAATTTTACCATTTGAGCCAATATCTGGAATGCACAAGCACTGTATACAACCTCTATGTGTCTTCATTAGTTCTTCCCCTGCCTCTTTAAAATTCATCCAATGAGACTAAACTTTGCTTGCCCCAGCTTGGTAATGGTTCACTGTTAGGTAACAAATAATCACATGGTCACCTTAAATCCCAAATACAGTTTCACATCAGAAATTTGAATGTCTGTTTTGAAGACAGCAATCAATCTCCATTTTCAAGGATAAAATGTCTTCCCCTACCTCTTTCATAATGAAGCCTTGATTAACTTCTGCTCTCATTCCTACCTCCCCACTGTCACATCAAGTGATTAATTATTACTTCAGATCTGGGAGAGTCTGAAGAAAGGGTGACAACTTTTACCTAGCCTGAGTGGTTGAACACTCTCTAAGGAACTTAATATGATCCCACTACTTGGAACCACTCTTCTGCAGGCTCTAGACCTGGAGGATGCAGCTTTTAGCTTCCTGCTACTGGTATCTATCATTCTAGGTGACTCCACAAGACAGACCCTAGATGGTCCCTCACCAGTCTCTCATGAAGTTCATATTTGCATCAGAAGACACTGATACATGTCTTGCTCAAAAAACCTCAGAATGCCGGTCATTCCCAGGCATCTCTATACTTTCCCAAGGGCCCACTCTTTCTCAGGTATAAGCCAGGAAACAGTCCTCTGCATCCCCCTAATGCAAAGAGTATACATTTCCAGGTCCCTGAGTTTGACAGAAACACCCTCAACAAGGGTAAAGATAGAGACTGTGGCTCGTGTGTGTGGCTTCCCACCTTCATCCTTGAGAAGAAAATAAGATTCAAAATGCAACAGCAACATTTCTCAAACAGATCTTATTATAAGTGTTCACAAATTCTGCCTTTATCCCCCTCTAGATCTTCTGTCTGGTTTGGAAGCCCAAGACTCATGGAATCCACTCACAAAGTTCCTTCCTGGAAAGTCTGCATATGAATATTTGTCTTGCACTTACATAGTTATCTGATATGTATCCTAATGGTCCTTTTTTCTAAACTTCCATGGGAAAAACAAGTGGACTTCAAGACCCACAGGACAACAGACCCATTCTAACATGTATGGTGACAGCAAATATCATAACCTGTTTAAATTATCAAGAGTTGACAAAGAAAACACTACAATGTGGGGATTCATGACTGGGTCTTTTCAATAAGAAATAGATATCGCAGTTTATTGTTACAGAAATATATTTAGAAGGTGTTATAAAAAAGAAGGTGTTATTTACAAGGATGTTTACAATGGTATAAAATGTTATTTGAGAGCACATGTATAAATTATGAATGTAACACCAACTACCAATACTTATACTTCTCACAGAAAGTATGAAAAGTAATGAATCACTCTTCTGAATGTACTCTATTTTATTCTAGTCAAACACCAATAAATATACATAATAGCATCTCTTTTTATGATTCAAGTAAAGATAAGTACATGCAGAACTAAGTGACAATTTTCCTGAATTTGGAGACTCTATAGGGATGTAGCTGGTTTAATCCAGTTGGGCCATGTTTATAAAATGCTACTTAGGAAGCAGACATATTAGAAGTATACTTAAGCATTTTCCTCTGAAGTTGTCAAGCTATACAAAGAAAAATTTACACAAAGTTCACAATGCATGATCCCTAAACAAAATCACATATCTCTGGTTGGCATTTCCACAAAGCAGGTATCAACCTACTTCTTGCAAATGTACGCTCTTGGGTAAACAAGAAAGATGACTCTTGATCTTTTACAATATCAACTAACTACTTATAAAAGGACTGATAACGAAATCATTTTTAAAAAACTCTTATAAAACATTCTAAACATAAACTTTTTGCCACTGTGCTTGTTTTGAGTAATCTTGCCTCAATATTTCACATAAAGTTACCAAAATAATGGATTTCTCAACCCCAGAACTATTGCCATTTTCAACCAGAAAACTTTTTCATTGTGGGGAGACCATACTGTGCATTGTAGGATATTAAGCAGCCTCCCTGACCACTAAACCCCCAATAATAGTAGCACTTTCATCCCAACATGTGACAACAAAAATATCTGCAGACATTGCCCAATGTCCTTTGTGGGTAAAAGGGCTCCATTTGAGAACCACTGATGCACACTAATTATCTGGGGCAGAGATATGTTTCAATCCAATCCTGTTCAGTTAATGTTTGCTGATATCCATGTACACTGTCATGAATGTAAAGCTCTCAGTCTAGCTGGAGAACTTGCCAGGTAGAAGAGGAGTATTCTGGAGTCACATTATCTGGGAATGAATCCATGTTGTTCTTTATTAGCTGCCTCTTGCCATGTATAACTCATGAAATTATTCTAAGCCCTGGTTTGCTCATCTTGGGAATGGCAGGAATAACAGCACATTCCTTGCATGGTTGGGTGTGACTCAAATGAGTGAACTGACAGAAAATAATTGTAAATAAAAAGGCATTTAACATACCACTCATATACAGTACACATTCAATAAATGTTGGAAGAAGCATAAAGTACCATAGTGGCATACGAGAGGACAAAAATATTTGTATTGACTTTCTCTAAACTTAGTTGGAAGCAGTGAAAAGGAGGATTTGTCAGCCTACTACTGGTGACTGTGGATTCATTTCAGGTGCATGCATGTGCATGTATATATGTAGGAACACATGTGCTTATTTTTGTGTGGTTTTAAAAGCTTTTATGTCATCCATGCTTGATTAATGTATCAAGTGCATTTTGAAATTTCACATTTTGGACTAAAAGTGTTTCCATTCTTCTTGGAAATACCATCACTCCTTCACTAAACTTCGAAGTTGATTACACACTACCATTCCTTTAAGAGCCTATCGTAATTGTGTTTGGTTTTTAAATTTTCTTTACTAAATATTGCTCAATAAAGATAGGAAAGAAAAAGAAAAAAGTAATCTGTGATTTGAAAACTAAGCTGGCCCATAAATGGCATTTTAGATATTAGTGTCCCTCGTCATTGTAGTTGGATATGGTGTGGCCCCCTGATTTTTCAGTTTGACCTAAGTCATCCAGTAGACCCCAACACAGGAGCATGATGTGAATCCACTACTGTGGACCTATCAAGAGGGACATCCCTGACTCTAGGGCAATCTGGGATCACAGGTCACCACAAACAGACCTTCTCGTGGGGAGTACTGAGAGATGATCAAGCAGGCCCCTCCCAGGTTGGCCTCTTCTTCCAAATGGGCACAGCCCTGAGCCAAAGCACGCAGTAATGTGTGGAGAGAGGGTGACCACCGCAGGGCCAGCAGCTTCTGCACTGGTTCTGTGACCTCACGAAGAACCACATGGTAATTTTGCTTTTTGGAAGCCTCTTGACCATCCATGTTTTTTACCTAGAGGTGCCATAGAGTCAGAAGAGAAGAAATTTGCTCCATCCCAGCTGCTGACTCCTAGAACATAACTCTCATTCAGCTCCCAACACACTGGTCATGATGCCCTTCAGAGAACGAATGTGCAAGACAGACTGAGTCAGTACTGTGGCCTCTTGAATATAGGAAAAATGTTCTTCCTCCTAACATCCCTGCCTTCCCCACCTATCGCTAGCTAACCCCTGTGTATCTTCTACAACTCAGCTCAGAAGTGATCGGACCACAAAACTCCAGCAGTCTCTCCCTCTTCCTCCTCCAACCCAAATTCAGAGACCACTAGTTCTCAGTAACCATGCCTGATTGTAATTGTTCATTTCTGAGTCTGTTTCTCCTGCTAAACTGTGAGCGCTTCATGGCACACTTAATAGGTAGAATAAATAAATGATATGATTGACATTTTATGGAATTGAATATAGCTTTTCATTTTAAGGGAGAGATTAACACTACACTAGGTTCAACTACTATTTTTCTCCCAGTGAAATCCTTCAAACCCTCTGAGTAATTTAACATTTTCCCAGCAGAATCGTCTAAAAATGAAAATAGTCATTGATAGGATGTGCAGGTGGCTTCCAGTTCTCCTAACAGTAGGTAGCAGTGATGTTTATAAAGTGCCAGCCAGGCCAGGTGTCAGGCAAGGAAGGTGCTCAGAACCAGCGTCAGTGCAATGAGGAGGAGGCCCAGGTTCCACAAGGCCGTACAGAGCTGTAAGCACCAGAGCTGCTACCCTGGACTCTGTTCTGCCTACCATTAACTAAATGATCTTTTTCACTGCTCTCTTCCTCATAGGACTGTAAAAATCCTTGAGGGACAGCTAAGTTCTCCCCATTTGAAGTTAAATGACCTGGAGGGATACAAGATTGACTTGTACATGAATTTTTCAAAGCACCTTGGTGATTTCAGTTTCCTCCATTCTGAGCTTCGGTACCAATCTGATAGGCCTTAATCAGAGTTTCCTAAAAGCTTCCCAAATTGCTATAGATTTTCATTTACAATAGCCCTGTTTGAGGGTGATCATGTTCTCACCTCCAAATGTCAAAAGTTTAAGCTCCTTTGGCCTCAGTTTTCTGACCTGTAATATGGGATCCTTGACTGCAAAGGCAACAATGCCTACCAAGGCTCCCTCTACTGTCCCTCAGTCTCATCATCCTGTGCCACAGACTTCAAAAAAGGAAAGAAGAAACTTTCTCAGAGTGTTGACATCTTCAGAGAGCCCAACGGGCTACTTCTGAAGGTATGTGCAGTTAAATTTGTATGTATGCACATGGTGCTAGTGGCCCTCAGGACAAACTGTGGGGATTTAGCTTGAACAGAAAATTTTAAAGTGAGCACATAGGAGTGGAAAGAGCATATGTATGAATTCTTTTCTTTGATACTTCTTCTGCTTTGGAAACATTATTGTGCAAAACAAAGGACAATCATTTCTTACTCTGACAATTAAAAAAGTCAGATTATCCTTGGGAAAGATGAAAATGCAGTAGACCTTAGAGACGACAACAAAGGAAATGAAAATCAAACTATGGAATCCTTGGCTATTGGACTTGCTCATGTGCACGCGCGCACACGCACACACACACACACACACACACAAACGCATGCATATTTTCTGAAGTAGCTGTGGAAGTCCTCTTTCATAAGTGACCTTAGGTGCACTGTAGTGACTGCCTCAGTGTCTTGATTCAATTAAAAACATTCACCTTTTACAGTTAATTTGACTTTCAGGAAAAGCCAAAAGTCACACTAGCCCAGATATAGTGAATAAGCTGCGTGAGGACACACTGTCTTGTTTTTATGAGCCTGACTTTCCGTTGGATGGCACTCAGCCACAGCACTGGCTGTATTTTTTTTATCATCCCTTGTGATGATATTAATGAAAGAGTACTTCCAGGACTGCCTTGGAAAGTGGCAAGAATGATGGGATGACCGTGTGAGTATTTTGAGGGATATTAATGGCAATGTGTCTTTTACCATAATAAGCGCCTTTTAAACATTCACCTTATTACTTCATCACAGTTCTATGTGTGCACAGTAAGTAGGATAATTGAAAGGATTTGATTTTGTCAACTTTAGAAGAAAAACACAGAAGAAAAATTCAAATCAAACTTCACTAGAACCACCTTTTCCCTCAACTTCCAAACTAGTGTATAAACCCAAGTACTTTCATTAGAAAATCATTAACCTAGAAAGACCACAGCAACGATGGGGCTGCATTTTCTTCAGGCAGACACAGCTGGTGTATACATTTGCAGCCATTGTGTGGGGCATCCAGGTCAGTACTGCCTACAGCAGACACTTACCTTGATAGAGCTTGTGGTAAATTTTCCCGATACAATAGACTCACACTGGAGGGAATAATAGTGTGATTGCTCACAAAACCTGCAAGGTCCCACCCAACTCTCCTGCCTTCTAGATTCTGAGCCAGAGATATAAAACTCACCTTCTCCAACTCTGGAACAAGATCGAAGAAGACTGTTCTCAACCCCATGCCTCTGCCACTTCACTGACTTGCTGCTTTCTGAATACCATTGCACTGCCACCTGATACTTCAGACAGCAGTTACCAAATGGAAGGAGGGTATGTTTGTTTATTTGTTTGTTTGTTTGCACACTTCACAAGAAGGAAAAGAACCAAATAAAGAAAGAAAATTAAAATATCACCCTCAGGTCATTTTTATTAATTTGAGACCTGGATATTCTGTAAAAATTCTTCTGATCTGATTATTCTGACAAATACACAATCATCTCTGGTTACCATAAATCAACATTTATTTCTACAAATTCTGACTGCTGAGGAAAGATTGTGCCCAGTTAAAACACACATGCAAAGACACATTCACTCACACACTCCTGGAACAAAAGGAAATGCAGGAGAAAGAGTCAATCACTGTGGTTTAAGAGATCAAATTTAATTATTAGTATGAATGTCACCAGTTAGTTACCACAGTCCTAATGTCTTCTAGATCTGTTGGCTTCTAATGTTACAACTTATTGACACCTGGTGAGGAAAAAGTTCCTGACCACAGAAACAGAAAGGTCATCCCTGCACTATTATCCACCAACTTGGGAAACCAGGTGTGACTGACCCACTGTTGCACTTAGCTCTGAGGGTGGATGAGAGAGATGGGCTGGAGAATCCCAGACTGCATGATGCATCCCAGGGAAGAGGGTGATGACAGATCAAGGCAAACTCCAGAGGGCAAGATGGCATCAGGGCAAAGCAAGTCAGAGTCGTACCAGGGAAGTAGAATGAGCACAAGACATGGTCCCGAAGAATGGATACAAGGAGGAGCCTTGGGGTGGTCACAACCAAGGATATCACAGGGCAAGAATGTTGTGGCAGGATGGACCTGGGACAGACAGGCAAAAACCTCAGCCCTGGTGTGTGTGTGTGTGTGTGTGTGTGTGTGTGTGTGTGAGTCTGTGTGTGTGTGTTACTGGGGATTGAACCCAGGTCTTTTGCCCTGAGCTAATTTCCATCCCTTTTAACTTTCTATTTTGAGACAGGGTCTCACTGAGTGGCTAAGTTACCCTGTCTGGGTTGGACCTTGTGATTCTCCTGCCTACATTCCCAGAGTGCTAGGGTTGCAAGCATGTGCCACCATGGCAGGCTCTCAGCCTTGTTTTAAGTAGGCTAAATCAGGCCCATCAAGATAACCCAGAATGCTCCCCTTACAGTCAATAGAGCAGGGTTTAATTACACCCGCAAAGCCCCTCACGGTACCAGCTGGACTTGGGTTTGATTGACTCATGGCGACTAAAGCCTTGCCAAGGTGACACATCAAAAGCCATCACTAGCTATTGTTGTTATTGGAACCCATAAATTGAGGTGTCAGACTGCCTGCATCTGATTCTGGTACTGTCACTTGTTATTAGTTCTCTGTCTTCAGGCAAGTTATGTGACTGCTCAGTGCCTCAGTTTTCCCAGCCATAAAAATCATAAGGACAAACAGTACCTACTTTATAGATGTGTTGTGAAGATTAAGTTAGCTAACAGGTGTAAAATGTGCAAAACAATATTGAAACATAATAAGAACTCAGCAAGTGCTATCTGTCTTTGTCACTGTGATGATGATTATGATTAAGATTACTTAAAGTCCATATATAACAATACCGTGACTAATACATGTCAGATTCTGTTAGCTAGTTGGTGGCAGAGCAGCACTAGAATTGAGAGTCCCCAAATCTAATCCTTTAGAAACTGTTTATTTAGCACCTGTTACGCTTGACTGTGTGGGGATTTACAGAGGAGTGAATAAAATTTCTACCTTTATTGAAGTTACATTCTAGCTGAAAATATGAGACAGATGTACAATGCCTTTTACATGCTAAATTCAAGAAATAGAAAATGGTTCTCTAAGATGGCAGATGTGGCCAGGCATGGTGGCACACACCTGTAGTCCCAGTTATTCTGGAGGCTGAGGCAGGAAGATCACTTGATTGCAGGAGTCAGGTCAGTCTGCATAACATAACAAGAAAATTAAAGGGAAAAAAAGGATGCAGATGGGAAGAGACAACTTCCACTTGCACCAGTCTGGGGAGTTATCTTGGGGTGGCTGAGCTCTGTTCTGGGACTTCATGAATGGGCAGGTCTGGAGAAGTAGGGAAGAGAACAGAAGGGAGGGAATAGAAGTCAGGGGCTGCACAGGCAAAAAGACAAAAGCTAGAGTGTGATGATGGTGCTTGGCCAGTAAGAAAACCCCAAAATTTAAGTCTTCAACATTAGACAGTAGATAGCATTGCTTCACCTAGGAAAGAATTATTTATCATCCAGAGCCTTTGTCTTTGCTTAGAAATCCCAGAACATGATCCCACAAGCTTCACAGCACATCCGCAGATTAAAAACGCCTCTGCCTGTGATTCTCTGCATCGAGGGAGGTCTCACCTGGCCTCTCTCCTGTGGTCGGTGTTAATTGATGCAATAGACCTAACAGCTGTTCCTTACATTTAAAGAAATTTCACAGATTGGCACCACTAAAGGGGCTTATTTTACAAATTCCATAACCAGAAATCATTGGCTTTGCCTTTTGTACTAGAGATGTGATGGAATTAAAGGATTCAAGATTGCAAAGCCCTTATGAATAATTTAGAATCCTCTAGTCCCAGCAAATATTCACCTCACTTTCTGTGCGCCAATATTGGACTTTGACATTTGAGGAGGGTTTAAGTGCTGAGGGTCCTTAATTCAGAGTCACTCTCAGCCACATACACACGCACAAGCGCATGTGCACACACATACATGTGTGCAAGCCCCTTTCGGCTGCTCAGTGAAACTTCAGATCTAAAATCTCAGAATTAATTCTCATCAGGATAAGCCTTCTGGTTTATACAATTTTTTAAGTGCTGTAGATTGAACCCAGGACTTTCAAACTGAGCTACAATCACAGCGCATATTTTTTTTCGAGACAGGGTCTAAGTTTCTAAATTGCCTAGGCTGACTGAAACTTGTAATCCTCTTGCCTCAAACTTCCAGAGTGCTGGAATTACAGGAATGCACCACCCTACCGAGCCTATACAATCTATTTTAAATTCAAATTCAATGACATTTATTATGAACATCCCAAATACTAGCTCATGGTGGTCTTCGAAACAAATCTCTTAGGTAAGAACAGTAGCTATGCTCTTTGTGCAGATGTGGTAGTTAAAGCACAGAGTTAAGTCACTTCTTTAAATCATATGCCAAGGAAGGGTTGGAAATGGAATTCAGGTGCTGGCTGTTGGGTCTGCATTTCAGCACAAACTTACCTCTGTCACTGGTCATTAAAAAAGTAACATTGACCTCTGGAGGTTATTATAGCCTCTTTGCTGAATACTCAGAAAGATCAAGACATGGAGTAAGCCTGTGCACAATTCAGAAAATCAGTTTTCAGCCTGAATCCCAAGGTATGGTTATTCTGCCCATCAATTTGTGAACAAGAAGAAATGTCTTCCATTATCACAGCAAACTAATTACAGAACACAAGACTCCACCAGGAGAAGCTGCCAAGGTGTCCAGATGCATCTGCATCCCACACAGAGCACAAAGGCATTCCCACAGCTAAAAGAAAGGAAGAGGACAACTCATACCTGTGATGGAGGAACACTGTCCAAAAGCATTCCATACTCTGAACAAATATTGGATACTCACCAATACAGATTATGAATATTACCTAAAAATTTCATAGAGGTTCTCATATAGTGTGATTGAAAAGTACAGTGAATATTTAATGTTTTAAAACTATTACATTAAAGATACATTGCCATTAATCTTCTTCAAAATATTTCCCTATTTTGAACACACTTATCCTATTGCTCTTGCTACCTTCCAAAGAAATTCTGAAAGTCCTTTTTCCTACATGTCTTTAGCTGTAGTAATGCAGCTGGATCAGTGTCCTGAATTGGTTCAAAACATTTACCCTTCATAGTTATTTTTAATTTGGGAAAGAGCCAGAAGTCACAATAGTGCTAGTACAAGTAGTACAATTGGAGCTGGGAGATCACTCTCACTCCCTCCATATGAATTTGGTCAATGTACCAGAGTCAATCCTTCTTCCATTGTTCTAAGAGAAATAAATAAAATAACAAAGAACCTGAAAATCTCTATAGCTCCAGGTCAGGGCACATGTGTGTTAGATCATGCGGCCTGACTTTCAGTAACCTTTTCTCCACTTAAATCTAATCAAAAGTTCATAAATATGCATCTCATGTGTGTAATTTAATCAGAGTGAATTCTAGGACATGCATGAGTGTTAAAAGTCCCTGAGGTCACTTAGCACCCTGTCAATCACTTCTGTAAATCTTACCCAGAGATCCAATAAAAGCCAGTCAGGCTAGGGTGCACGTTTTAAAATCTGAAACCTTCATTTAGCCGTGCGCTTCTTCTTTTCCTGTCACCCTAACACCTCTTTATTTGTGTCTGAGGCAGGCGATTAGGGTATGGCAGGCTGGCTGGAAAACAAGGTGTAACCTGAGCAGAAATGGAGGCTGAACAACAGGATGTGACCTGTCAGTCACAGCCAGGACCCATGTGCAGAACAAGTGACAAATTGGATCTGGGAGGGTATAAAACGACAGCAGCCATCAACTTCACCACTGTGGCAACCTTCCTGTTCTGTTATCCTGTTTCTTCAGTAGCCCATCCTGCTTGTGGGACATATGTCTTCTTGCTCTTCTCTTTTCTTCACTCTTTCCTTTTCTTCCTTTACTTTAAAAGTTGCATTTACCTATTTATTGGTTGTCCTGGCCAATCCTTGGGATGGGACAGAAAAACCCTGGAGCCCCTGGACACCATGGTATCCAGTAGCATTACCATTTTTGTTTCTGCTGGCATGGACCTGCCACAAGAGTAGCTTCCTATTATCTCCAACAAATATAGCTGCTTTTCCTTTTACCATTGGATATACACTTGCAATTCTTTGCTTGTCATACACAAGAGACTGGAACCTATCTGACAAATCCATCACATGGTATCAGTGCCAGATCTGTTAAATAAGATAGGTGAGGACACATTGTCATGTTTTTATGAGCCTGCCTTTCCATTAGATGATACTCAGCAGTAGCATTCACTTTATCTTTGTTCACATCCCATAAAGACACTCATGAAAGAGGACATTCAGAACTGCTTCAGAAAATGGTGAGAATGATGAGATGAGTGTGTTTAAACAAAGGGGGAATATTTTAAGGAGGATTAATGGCAATGTGTTTTTCAGTGCAATATTTTTTTAAGTTTAAACATTCACGGTACATTTTGATCCCTTCTTGTACACCTAAGCGGCCCTGCCAATGAAGGTATGAATGGAATGCTGAGAAGAGAAGCATCTAAATCTGAGCCACATAATAAAAAGAAGCATCCAGACCAAGTTGGGGTGTGTTCTTCAGCCTGTGTTTCACGTCACTGTGACAGAGAAGGCCTGACCATGAAGGGAGAAAAGCAGTGCAAGTGAATAGAGTTAAAGCAGAAACAAACATTTCACAGGGTACAACACCATGCTGATGGGGTTTCAACTTGAACTAGAAGTCAAGACAAATTAGTTTTTCCATAAATATGATAATCGCTGTGTATCAATTAAAAATAAATTTAAAAAATCATTTTGTTCATACTTAACATCATTTTATTATTAAACAAACAACACATTAAGTATTCATTGGAGGTGTGCCTCAGCATGACATCCTGTTTCCTGCTCAAATTCAACACAATCAAAAACAGGTTCTATCTTGCAAAGGTATCAGAGCATGTTCATCCAAGCTTTCCAAACTCCCTCTAGAGCTGCTGAAACTTACCATGACACTCTTTGTCAGTTTCCTAGTAGTTGCTTGGCAGTGGGCATCACCTTCTTGGGGATCTTCATTTTCAAGTGTTTTGCATAAGATGTGACCAGTTTTACATCACTTTCATCAGTGTCTTATAATCCTGCCTGGACCTCATGACTTGAAATTTTGCTTTGCAAATGTTTTGTGTGTGTTTGCATAACAATGTCTGATGTGATGAAGACAGTGCTCAGAAGGGGAGCTTCCAACAGGACTCTCACTTTTCTATTGATTTTGGACTAATTTTTATTTTGATGATTGTTAGAGGCCACTACAAAGCAGCTCTGAGCAGGATTTAAGATTAAATAATTGGCTTTCTACGTTTATCTGTGAGCCTGTCCTAGGCCTAGGCCCCTTGCCTGGTGATGGGAGCTGATTCATAGTAAGTGAACCTCTATGAATCACTGGTCCTGGTTGAGGCGTTTAGTGGCCTGTGAGGCCAGAGATACCTCAAAGGGCAAGATAAGGCCACCACGGAAGACGCTTGACTCAAACCCAATTAAGTAGATAGAGACTGCAGCTGCAGACATCTCACACCTGCAGGCATCTCACTCCCACCATAAATGTCATCATGGAGATAAGATGGTTCTCCTAAAATTGGCACAATTTACTACTTAGAGAAGTCCTTGAAATGACTCCCAAGGTCCTGCTCATTCCCCTGCTTTCCTCAGTATCCCCTCTCTTTGTTTGTTATGGAAATAAATACAGGCTGCACAGAGAAGCTCTTTGTCTTAGCCCTCAGCATAGCCTCAGAGTCAAGAACTGTGAAAAGGGCTTTGATCCTCCTGGAGCCCTAAAATCATACCACTTGTCTCACTTATTTAAGCTTTCGCCATACACTCGTTTGGGAGATTGGGGATCTAGGCCAGGTCCCTGATAGATGATTCTTATTTTCTCTAGGAAGGCTTGCAACTGAGTAGACCAAATTCATGACAGTAGAGCTTATAGACCTCCTACTGTGATCTTCTCTGAAGAGTCGAGTTCTCTAGCTTGAGCTCAGACTCATTCCTGTGTCCTTGATATTTCATCATATTGTCATACATTACAGGTGCTCTGTGGAACTCACATTCCCAGTACCAGGCTAAGATAAACCTAACCTCTGGGAGGACCTAGTACTGTTCTTCTTCATTAAGGTAACTAATGACATATGTTCAAAAGCTTCCAAATACATACAAAATATTAAAACTAACATATGAACTAGGCATGGTGGCACACATCTGTAATCCCAGCACTCTGGGAAGCCAAGGCAGGAGAATCTCATGTTGAGTCCAGCCTGGCAATTTAGCAACTTATCAAGACCTTGTCTCAAATAAATACTAAGAAATCTGGAGATATAGTTCAGGATGAAGGACATGGGCTCAATCCACAGTACCATAAAAACAAACAAACAAAGAAGTAGTACATAAAGCATTCATTTCAAATTCTCTTTTTAGCTAGCCAAATGATACTTTTAAGAAAACTCTCTCTAATAAAAATTGTGACACCTAATGAGAAAGAGGGAAGTAAAGACCAAGGCTGAAAGATACAGCAGCTTGAGAGTGTTTGGAGTTGTGCAGGAAATCAGAAGAGTGAACCTAGGACCCATGTCCAAGATTACCACACAATGAACACCAGGACCCCTGGAAAACATCACCCTTAAGAGGGAGATAGCATAGAAAAGTTGATTGAAACTCACAACTAAGTGTGCTTCTTAAACTGTTATTATCATCAGTTGGAACAATATTGAAAGCTACGGATAATACATTGCACATTTTATGAGCAAGTGACATTATCTAGAAAGCTGGTAGAATTTTTGTAAAACTCTGTTCAGAGTGTTGCATAAGCCAATTTACTCACAAAATCAATAAAGTTGTCGGTTGTTTCTTGTAATCCAAGAAAGGAAAAGCAAAATCTTTTCCCAAAATCTTCACTTGGCTCAAAATCTTACATACAGGATGATATTTTAATGTGAAAAGAAATGCAGATTGCAGGTCCTAATTAGAATTAGCTGCTTTTGTCCTAATACTAGATGTACCTGACTTTAATAGAGCACAGACTAATGCAAATATCTGCAGTGATCCTTCTGATAAGTTTTCCATTGCCACATAACAAATTACAAGACATTTCATGGCTTGATGTAGTATGCATGTATCATCTCATAGTTTGTAGGTCAGGCGTGCTGAGATAGTTTAGCTAAGTTCCCAATTCCAAGCTGGAACCAAAATTCTGCCCAGGACTGGAGTCTTACATGAAATTTGGGTTGGTTTTGACAGGTTCACCTGGATGCTGGGAGAATTTATTTCATTACCACTACAGAACTCAGCTGCTTCAAGGCCGGCAGGATAGAAAGTCTGTTTTCTTCAACCTCTGACTCCTTCAATTTCTTTTAGAATTCTTATCTGATTATTTCAGTCTCAGACATGATAATTTCCTTTCATTAATTTGAAATCAACAAATTAAGAACCTTAATTAGTGCCCCTCCTCCTCCCCCCACCCGACCTGGGATGGCTGTGGGATCATCTGCTGCCCCTCCTCCTCACCCCAGGGACCTAGGACAGCAGAGGGATCATAGGTCACCCTTCCCCCTCACCCAAAAGATTGCTGCAGCCCACAGACAATTAGCAACCCCTTCCACCACCTGCAGAACCTTGCTGGGCTAATGGGAGCCTCAGCAACACCTTATCCACACAGAGGACATCAGTGGGCTTGCAACAGTGTGGTGAGTTTCCCCTTAAATAGAAGACCTTAGTGGGTAAACAGGAGCAGTAGTGAACTCACCCGCAGCTATAGGACCTTGGTGAGCCTGACAAGAGTGTGAGTGAGTCCTTCCTCCATACAGAGAACACCAGGTGGGTTGAGGAGAGTGCCAATAAGGCTTCCCTGAACTCAGAGGAAATCAAAAGGACTTACGAGACAGCCAGTGACACAGTAGGGTCCCAGTTGAGGTGAACGCTATAGCCAGGTAGATCTGGTGGCTTGGAACAGCCTGAATCAGCCATAGTAACTCTAGGAACTAAGGGTTGGCTTACATCAATACCCCTAGGCTAGTCAGCCTGGGAAGACTATAGGACTCACCCAACGGGCCCCGCGGGAAGAATTCAGGTGACTGGCCCTCTCCTTCATTGTGGGACCCAGCAACTGGACAAATATCAGCCACACATTAAGACACTAAGATGCACACTACAGACAGTTGAGACTAGTAGGATTGAAAGACCAAATATTAACCCAAGAGATGAAAATGACAAAATGGAAAATCAAATTTCAATCTCAAACTTTCAGTCCATTAGGAACAAGTACAGGACACATTGACATAGAGGACATTAAAAGTCATACACCTGATATTTCTGAAAAGATAGTAAGTGAAATAAAAAAAATCCATGAGGCTATAGAGGAAATCAGATTAGAAATAATCTCTCATGTAAAGAAAGAAATGACAACCTTAATAAAGGAGTTGCTTAGCATAGCTAGAGAAGACAGAGATTAAAAAAAGTACAGGAGCCGGGCGTGGTGGCGCACGCCTTTAATCCCAGCACTCGGGAGGCTGAGGTAGGCGGAGCGTTGTGAGTTCGAGGCCGGCTTGGGCTACAACGCGAGCACAAGGCCGGCCTGAGCTACATAGTGCGACCCTGCCTCAAAAAAACTAGGGCCAGGAGTTTGGCTCAGTGCCTTAAGCGCCTGCTCTGGCAGGCGCGAGGTTGTGAGTTCAATCCCAGGTGCCGCAAAAAAAAAAAAAAAGAAAAAAAAGTACAGGAGCATGGGAAAATGATGGAAACCTTGAATGAACAATATAGAAAAGAAATAGAATGCGTGAAACAAATTCAAAAGGATATCCAAGAAATAAAAAAACTCTACTGAAAGCTGGTGAAACCATTTGAATGAAGCTGAGGATAGAATTTCAGACCTTGAGGACAGGATCACAGCTAGTGATCATGAAAGGAAAGAACTTTTAAAAATAATAAGGCAGCATGAAATGACAATTCAACACCTTCAAGATGATGCAAAGACAAACAATATAAGACTAATAGACATCAATGAAGATGCAGGAGTCAATGTGAATGATATAGAAAAACTATTCATAGAAGTAATAGCAGAAAATTTCCAAAACATGGGAAAAAAATTTGATATGCAGATAAGTGAGGCATGTAGAATGTCATAGCCAAATAAACAGTCATAGCCAAAATAAATCTACACCCAGACATATAATAATTAAGATCCCAGAAACTCAGCATTAAGACAGAATAGCAAAAGCTATTAAAGAAAAGACACAAGTCACCTATCAAGGAAAACAGCCCATAAAATATACTTAAGTGAATGCAAAGGGATTGACATTATTCCATTCATATTATCTGATCATAGTACACTGAAATTGGAATTTAATGGCAAAAGAAACTGCAAAACCTACATAAACACATGGAAATTAAATGACAACCTCTTGAACAACCAATGGGCTACAGATGAAATTAAAAAAGAAATTAAACAATACCTAAAATTCTATGAAAATGCAGATACAACATACTGAAACTTGTGGGACATAATAAAAGCCATCCTAAGAGGAAAATATATAGCAATAAATTGTCACATCAAGAAAACAGAATAAGCATAAATAAACAACCTAATGCTACACCTCAAGCCTCTAGAAAAAGAAGAGCAAGTCAAACCCAAAATAAAAGCTCATAGGAGACAGGAAATTATAGATAAGAGCAGAAATTAACACAGTTGAGACTAAGAAAACAATTCAAAGAATTAATGAACCAAAGAGCCGGTTCTTTGAGAAAATAAACAAAATTGACAAACCTCTAGCCAACCTTATCAAAAAAAAAAAAAAAAGAAAGAAAGAAAAAACTCAAATTCATGCAGCAAGGAATGAAAAGGGAGAAATAATTACAGATCCCATGAAAATTCAGGAGATCATGAATACCTACTTTGAAAATCTTTACTCACATAGGGTGGAAAACACAGAGGAAATGGGCAAATTCCTAGAAATGTACAATTTACCAAAGCTAAGTCAAGAAGTTACAACAATTTTGAATAACCCAATACCAGCTACTGAAGTTGAAGACATGATTAAAAACTTAACAACAAAGAAAAGCCCAGGTCCTGATGGATTCACAGATGAATTATACAAGAAATTTAGAGAAGATTTAATGCCAATGCTCCTCAAACTCTTCAATGAAATTGAAAGGGAACTAAACCTCCCTAACTCATTCCTGCAGGAAAGTATTACACTGATACTAAAACCAGAGAAAGACCCAACCAAAAAGGAGAGTTATAGGCCAATCTCCCTAATGAACACTGATGCAAAGATTCTTAATAAATTACTGGCAAGTACAATGCAGCAAATCATCAAGAAGATTATACATCATGACCAAGTGTGATTTATCCCAGGAATGCAGGGATGGTTTAACATATGCAAATCAATAAATGCAATACACCACATCAGCATAGCCAAAGACAAAAATCACATAAACATCTCAAAAGACTCAGAAAAAGCCTTTGATAAAGCCCAACACTTGTTCATGATAAAAACCTTACAGAAACTTGGAATAGATGGCATCTACCTCAATCTGATAAAAGCCATCTATGACAAACCAACAGCCAATATTATACTAAATGGACAAAAACTGAAAGCTTTCACTCTAAAATCAGGAACAAGACAAGGGTGTTCACTATCACCACTCCTATTCAATATAGTTCTGGAAACATTAGCCAGAGCAATCAGAAAAGAGAGAGAAATAAAAGGAATAAGGTCAGGGAAGGAAGAAGTTAAATTATCACTATTTGCAGATGACATGATACTCTACATAGAAGACCCTAAAAACTCCATCAAAAAGCTACTAGAGTTAATAAACAAATTCAGTAGTGTAGCTGGATGCAAAGTCAACACTCAAAACTCAATAGCGTTTCTGTACACAAACAATGAACTCACTAAGAGAGAAATTATGGAAATAACACCTTTCACAATAGCATCCAAAACAATGAAATACTTAGAAATAAACCTAACGAAGAATGTAAAAGACCTATATGCTGATAACTACAGTACTTGAAAAAAGGAGATTGAAGAGGATGTTAGGAAATGGAAAGATATCCCTTGCTCTTGGCTAGGAAGAACCAACATTGTGAAAACGGCCATACTCCCAAACCTGTTATACAGATTTAATGCAATCCCAATCAAAATACCATTAACATAACTTACAGATCTAGAGAAAACCTTCCTAAAATTCATTTGGAAACAGAAGTGACCTACAATAGCAAAGGCAATTCTGGACAACAAAAGCAAGGCAAGAGGCATCTCAATCCCTGACTTGAAATTATATTACAAAGCTACAGTGATAAAAACAGCAAGGTACTGGCAAAAAATAGACCTGAGGATCAATGGAACAGATTAAAAGATGGAAATACAACTACAAAGACACTCAACCACCTTATATTTGACAAAGAGCTAAACATATTCACTGGAAGAAAGATAACCTCTTAAATAAATGGTGTTGGAAAAATTGACTTTCCACATGCTGAAGACTGAAACTAGACCCATGTCTATCACCATGCACTAAACTAAAGTCAAAATGCATCAAAGATCTAAATATTAAAATAGAAATACTAAATCTACTGGAAGACAAGGTAGGTAGAAATCTTGAAGACGTGGGGTAGGCAAAGAGTTCATGAACAAAATGCAAACCACATGGGAAGTACTCCAAAGAATCAACAACTGGGATCTTATTAAAAAGTTTTTGCACTTCAAAAGAAATCACCAATAAAATGAAAAGAAAACCCACAGAATGGGAAAGAATTTTTTATTGTTTTATTTTTTATTTATTTATTTATTTATTTATTTTTGGTACCAGGGATCAAACTCACAACCTCGCGTCTGCCAGACAGGTGCATACGCTGCTGCACTAAATCCCTGGCCCTATTTTTTGAGACAAGGTCAGCCTCAAACTCACTTTGTAGCCCAGGCTGGTTTTGAATTCACAACAATCCTCCTGACTCAGTTTCCCAAGTGCTGAGATTAAAAGCTTGTACCACCACCTCCAGCTGGGAAAGAATTTTAACCAACTGTCCCTCAGACAAAGGACTTATATCCAGAACATATAAAGAATTGGAAAACATCAGGCCTCCCAAATTCAAAGATTCAATCCAAAAACGAGCATTTGAGATGAACACGCATTTTTTAGATGAAGAAATGCAAATGGCAAATAAATACATGAAGAAATGCTCAACATCACTGATCATTCAAGAAATTCAAATTAAAACAACACTGAGATTCCATCTCACTCCAGAAAGAATGACTGCCATCAAGAAACTGATAACAAATGCTGGCAGGGCTGTGGGGAAAAAGGAACAATTCTCTACTGTTGGTGGGAGTGTAGACTGGTGCGGCCACTGTGGAAAGCAGTGTGAAGATTCCTCCAAAAACTAGGATTGGCTGTATATATGTATATGTAAGATAATTAAAACAAACACACTGCTGAATGTATTCATTATTGAGAAAGAACAATTAATACTCATACGATTAGATCAGTTTTACATGTCTATATCTATTAATGTAAACAACCATTTTAAAGATAACGATACGCAATATTGCAACCATTGTCAAGTTTCTATCATCCTGTTTTGTAAACCTGTAATGTTACTGTTGTGCATTTACTCTAGTCGTTTGTTTGTCTCTTTTGCTTTTTGTCTTTGTTATATGTGTCTCTTTTTTTTCTCTTAAATAAATAAATAAACTAGGATTGGAAGTCTCATTCAATCCAGCTATTTCCCTTCTGGATATTTTTCCCAAAAAAATTGAAAATGTTATGTCACAGCGATATATGTGCACCCATGTTTATAGCAGCACAATTTGCAATAGCTATATCTTGGAAAATACCCATTAACTGCAGAATGGGTGAAAAAGATGTGATATTTTTATACAATGGAATATTACTCAGCTATAAAAAAAGATGATCTTGAGGCTTTTATAGGTAAATGGAGGCAACTTGAGACTATACTCATAAGTGAAATAAATCAGACACACATTTGCAAATATTGTATTGTGTCCCTATTGTAAAAATAAATATTAATAATACAAATCTGGAAGAGTAATAAAATCCAAAATGTACAATACATATTGTAATAATGAAAGGGAAAGAAAGTGCTCAAAATTAAAGAAAACTGGGATAGGGGAAAAGAGAAATGGAAGAAAGGAAAAGATTATATGTATGTATGTATAAGTGTGCAAGGTAGATAACTATACTACTAATTCTGTTAGTTCATCAAAAAGAATAGTTTGTGTTGTCATTATTTGATTGTCTGATCATTTTTATGCTTAAATCTTGTAACTTGAACAACTACTTGTAAGATAACAGTATGCAATATGTTAACTACTGGTTTTTTTAAATTCTGTATTATTTCTACCCTTTTTTATGTTTTGCTTTTTAGAATAAAAAAGAACCTTAATTACATCTGCAAACTACCATCACCTTTGGTGTACTGTATTGCTGGGAAACAAATTAAAAGTACCACCTACATTTAAAAGTAAGGAATTATATGAGGTATGAGAGTCTCTAGTTGAACTGTTGCAGCTACCTTAATCCACTGAATCAATGCAAAACATATTCTTTTCTTGGTCTTTTTTACTTTGGAGAAGGGCCAGAAGTCACATGGTGCCAGATCTAGTGAATAATGTGGATGAAGGCATACCATGTTTTTATTTGGCTAAAATTGCCATAAATATTTTGAATCTATTCAAGACATTGAAGCAGAGACTTTCAGAACCACTTCAGAAGGTGGCAAGAATGATAGGAAGAGTGTGATAAAGCCAGTGAAAATATGTTGATGGGGATTAATAGTAATATGTCTTTTACTATAATTTTTTTATTATTTTAAACATAGATTACATTTTTTTAATCAGCTGTGTACAAGGGCAGGGTCATTGGGAATCATTTTAAAACTCTGCCAATCACTCCTTCAGATGACAAAATAGCAAGTACGCATTTATTATTTTTCCCAGTCAAATCCACATCTAATATTGAATTTTAATTAAAATAAGCAATCAGTCTCACAAAGAAAGCTGTTGTTCTGCTTCTAATTTTTTAGCTATTCATTCAACAAATATTTTCCTACTGAAGGCAATATACCAACTACTCTGCTAATTTTTGAGTGTACAAAAATGGATAGCCAACTGTTCTTGTTCATAAGGAAATCATAACCACAATCACTTTATCCCCCCAGCTACACAATGGTAGGGTTAGATTAGCCTTTCATTACCTCACTATTTTCCTCATTTCTTGATGTTCTCCTACAAAACCCTCCCTCTAGCACAACTACAGAAGTGATTTTCCAGTTTGATTTTATGTGACTATGAATGTTGGAGCCTGAGGCCAGTGCCCCAGGCCAGCTTTTTTAGAAAACCTTTTTTACCTGCTCTGTGTTTACAATGGCCTGTTTCAAAACAACTACTAAGCAAAACCTCACAGTCTTTCTCTTCTAAAATCATCAGGTATAAAAGTAAACATACTTCAGCAAAAACTGTTCTTGAGCATGTCAAGACAAACCATGGGAGGGGAGTCACTCAGTTCTAAACCAAAGGGACCACAAAAAACTGATAAACCAGCAGTGTACATTAATCACCCAAGGCATTTATGAAGTCACCATTTGGAACTTAGAAAGTAAAGAGGAGACTTTGCCCTGTAATTCTCAGTTAATTTAATTTACTACACGTATTATGTCATGGAGCAATACATGTGACCCTGTCATAGTTACTTTTCTTATTACTGAAACAAAATACCCAACACCCACAAGTTAAGAGGGACATTTTATCTAGTGCAGTTTATAGATGTTTCAGTCCATAATCAGCTGGCTCCAGAGAAGGGTGGCATGGCAGATAAGCATCACAGAGGAGAAACAGTCCATGGTGGGCAGAAGGCACAAAGCAAGCAAGAGATGTCCACAGTTCTTTCTATCCCCTATATCTTATCCACACTACTTAGGGTGAGTAGCACTCATATCCCTAATCCTAGTGCCCTTGATCCTAGCATTACACCAAGAATCAATTCCAGCATCTCACACTTTAGATCCAGCTACCTCTGAAAAAGCCACATGTATGTCTGCATGAGGCCTTGGAGGGCCTCTAAACACAAATCATAAACATCTGCAAGGCCAGACCAGACCAATGTCCTAAAGCCTAGCTCTCTCCTAAGACAATAGCATACAGGGATTCTGGGATAGCAGGACACATTCAAGGTGCGCTCCAAAAATAACCAATCACTTTGGTGCTACTAAATACTGTGTGCTTTTGAGTAAACAAAATTAACTACTTGTTAATAACTATTATTTCAAAACAAAGAGAGTGGTGTGTGCACATTTCATGTAAGTGTTTCATTACCCTAAGGAGGTGGCCAAAAATCAGAGCTTTTGACTTCCAGGTGGATAAATACTGTTACATTTTATGCCCAGCCTTATGATTAGACATATGACAAATAATATCTAAATAATCTAGCAGGTATAAATTATACAAAATATTAAAATGTAATAAATGTAAAATTGTATATGTTATAATGTGCAACAGTAGACCAGAAAACACTTTGATAACAAATCAGAGGAAAACTAAGCTACAAGATGATAAATGCCTTCATCTTTAATTCAGAATGTTTTCTTTGCTTGCCCAGACCTGAAATCCACAGTAATGACTCTTACACAGTGTTCAAAATACATTCTAGTTAATTATACTAATAATTGTAGTAATGCTAGAAATATCAATTTTAAAAAAGGAAAGAAAAGAATGACAAAAAGGAAGGAAGGAAGGAAGGAAGGAAGGAAGGAAGGAGGAAGGAAAGAAAGAAAGAAAAAAACAACTCTTATCTACTTAGAATTGCACTACCATGCCACAATTCTAAACTCGTTCAAAGACAACTCTTACTATTAAATTTTGTCGTGCCTTTTCTCATTTCCTTCTTTTGAAGACCACTTCTTTTTACACAGCATTGATATAACACACTCTCCAAGGAATACAAAGTGCTTCATTAACTCAGTATGGCATTCCTCTCCTATTCAACAGTACAATGGGTGCTTTAGTAGGACTCACTGTGGCCTGTACATAGATATAGTCTTTAACACACCTTTAGATTTGAGTGCCACAGCTTAAGACACAGAGAATGTAGAGATCAAATTCCTCTGTAGAATCCAAACTCTCTTCTCTTTTTTTCCTCTCCTCTTTCCACACAACTTCCCTTCCTTCCCCCAGTGATAGTCACACATGTACAGTTTATAGACATGCACACACATACACTCCACCTGCTTTCCCAGTTTCCAACAGAGCTCAGTGCCTGGGGTAGTGTGCTTGCTGGGCACACCTGTAGGCTCAGTAGCTACAGGTTTAGCAAGAGACTGTGTGTGAAAATCATTGCATTCAAGTGATAACATGGGGCTTTGCAAGTCTACAGATTCAACATTAATTATTTACCAAAAAAAAAATGTATTGCACCTGCATTCAAAACATCACTCTATCAAATACAAATTTATAATACACAGATGCTTTCAACTCTCTTACCACGTATTTGTTTTCTTAAAATAATTATGTTAAAAGGGGCTCCCTCAGGTAATAAATCTTTATATACTTTACTTAACTCTCGTTTTCCATCCTAACCAGGCTTCTGTGTAATAAAACTAAAACTCATCTGACATGTTCGTAGAGCACTTTATCCAAAGAGTCCCAGAGGTTTTACAGCTTCATTCTATCTGAAGGAAAGGAGTAAATTATTCACTTTACAGAAAGCTATGAATAACGTGTTCTGGCTACTTCAGTCAACTGCCTCTAACAGTGATGAACTAAATCTGGATTTTCCTGCTGTTTATGGGCCAACATCCATCTGTAAACTTGCCAGGACTCAGCAAGACAGGATCTGTGCACCCCAGGTCATAACTCCATCCGTCTTTCCTCTCTCCAGTCACATGCCATCTTTCCCTCTTCACTCTAACTTTTACTGACCAAGTCAAAATTTGCAAACAGAATATGAAAGCATTTCCAAACATTGAGAGCCAATCCATTCAACAGTCCCCATTACTATGGAAGGTTATTGTCATCTCAAAGAGCAAGCCCCTATTCATCCCCAAACTAAATTCAGCCTTCTAACCACCATACACCAGTGGAAACAAAATGGAAAAAAAGGATCAAGCATTAGTCAAAATAAAATAATGTCTAAAGACAGACAGCAGTTACATATGCAAATTATTACAGCTACTAGAACATCAACGGACAGGAAAGGAAAGGAAAGGAAAGCAAAGGAAAGGAATGAAAGGAAGAAGGACTGAAAGAAGGAAAGAAAAAGTAGAGGTTGAGAAGGAGGGACCAGAGATCTCTAGCAAGTTCCTGCTGGAAAGACCCATAAATATTTCTTTCTAATAGATTATACTTCTCAAAGAGGCAACAATAATCACCCCATTTTTGCCCAAAGAAAATAAAGGTGGAGGAAATGCATCATTTGGTTGTATGGGTTTCTGGAAGATTCAACAATAACTTTCCTAGATTTATTCAGTATCAGTCATGATCCTACAGTGATCCAGGCATTGGGCTAGGCATGGAAAAATGTGTACATGTGCACCAACCTGGTATAAGAAAGCCCACTGGGAATAGCTTTATGTTCCCTGTCATTGGCCTGGACTCACATGGGCAGTATCTTGAAAAACCAAACCAATGAACCCTTCATTTATTATTAGGAGCACACTCACACCCCAAATATTCCTTTTAATGTTAACATTATTTACCTAGTAATAAATATATGCAGCACTGCAAAAAAAAAAAAAACTTTGCAGATTAAGAATCAATGCACTAAATATTTCTGCTTTACTATAGTACCCAATCAATCCAATAGCAGTTCATTACTGTGTATATGCCAGATCGATAAAAAAAATATAGTTTAAAAATAACTATAAAATAGAATGCTATAGAACAGATACTGTGGGACTACAAGAAGCAATTACATTGTACAATTATAGAGTGTGATACAAACAGCAAGTAGTTATCTTAACTGCCCATGAAAAATTATGAGACATTTCAAGCTAACTTGCTTCCTATTACCTCCTTTGCAAATAAAAGCCAATATTAAGAAATATATTTATAGTCTTCTATTCCCACATTCTGGCACTGTCACCAAAATTGAAATGTTTAGTGCTAAACAGAACTAACAGAATGATTTGAAAACTGTATTCAAAGCATGGGCTCCTGGAACCAGAAGACAACTAGCCTGCCTTCCTGGTGAGTGGCACGTGACCAGTGCAGACTCCAGGAAGAGAGCCTCCCGAGAACCTGCCACATTGGGTCAGGGAGGTTTGAACCAGAAGACAATTAGCCTGCCTTCCTGGCGAGTGGCGCATGACCAGCATGGATCCCAGGAAGAGAAAGATATGTGACTCCCATACTCCTACCCGTGCAGGGGTTAAGAATCAAGGACAGCCCCCAACCCCGGTAAGCAACCTGCTGGTTCAGGGGACCAGCTAAGTTGATAGCAATTAAGGTACATGAAGCAACTAAATGCTTGTATTGTTTGGTGGATTTTGCAGGCCTGGGGCCGGCAGCCTGAGGATCTCTTTGGAAGATGACAGCATGCAATGTGGCAAATATGGGGGATTCCCTTCTGTCTTGTCTTTGAAGCCCAATATTGTTCTCATTGTTTTGCTTTATTCTGATTAATTGGGGGTTTTTTTGCTTTATTTCATATTCTGTTTTTATTTATTTTATTCTGTTTTGTTTTTGGTTTGATTTTACTATACCTGATGGACTAGTCAACTATTGTGAAGATAACAAGATGTACTATAGTAGCTATTGTTTTCCTAGTATCTTGCTTTGAAGTTCTGTACCAGTTCTACTGTTTGTTTTGATCGACTTGGTTCTGTTATGGTTTGTTGGATTTTACTATCTTTAAAATAAAATTAAAAAAAAAAAAAGCATGGGCTCCCTTTGGCCCCAAGTGGGATACTGCTGAGGTTACAGGAAGACCAAGCCCCCATGTTCAAAGAAGTGATCTTCTCTCACAGGCTCACATAGTTGGGTCTGTTCAGGGGACCCATTACTCTTCTTTGAATGTGTTTTAGTGCCCATAAAAGGAAATATTATTTCTCTGGAAATATTTTCTATTGGTCCTGTGCAGTTTTAGTCTCTGATTTCCATGACTGGAGATTCTCAAGTCAGCTTGTCTTTCTGCCTGGGCACCTGGTCAGGACACACCTCTACAAGCAGCAGACAAGTTTGAGCAATAGTTTGCATTGCCAAAAGGAGGAAACAAAGAAAAATGAAGGTCAGGGGGAGAAAGAGAGGAAATGAAAGGAAGAAAAAATAGAGAGAATAAAGATATGAGAAAAAAGGAATGGAATGAAATATGGCCCACTAGCTTGAAAATTACTTTAATCTGAAGAAAGTGTTCTTGGTCACATTAATAGAAGTATTTCCATAGAATTCACCATATGGTCATTACATCCTACTGAAGAAACCCTAAATGGCTTAATGTCAAGACTTGAAAAGAACCATGGCAATAAATAAAAATCAATGAATGATTGTAAAAAGTTTCCATTAGTCTGTTGTAGAAAGAATGCATGGGAAAGTGTGAACTAAGTCATACAAGAGGTGATTGAAAACTATAGTAAATGTTCAAGTTGAAAAACGTTATTAACATACAAGACACATTGCCATTAATCCCACTCAAAATGCCCCCCCTTTGCTTTGAAAACACTTATCCCATCATTCTTGCCACATTTTTCTTCCAGTGTTTATTGTTTTGTTAGTACATGTTTGAATGTCACTTTCTGAAGCTGCTCTGGAAGTCCTCTTTCATCAGTATCTTTATAGAATGTGATCAAAAGATACAATGAATGTTGTTGTTGAATGCCGTCTAATGTAAAAATATTATGGTGTGTCTGCATCCATCTTATTCACTGGATCTGGCACTATACAATTTCTGGTTCTACCTTAAAGTCAAAATGACCATGAAAAGCAAATGTTTTTAACCAATTCAGGACATCAAAGAAGTGATAACAGCACAACTAAACACATTTGACAGGACTGATAGCAGTGTCTTTTACTATAATATTTTTATTTGAACACCATATTTTTATCACACTTCATGTAACGCACAGAAGACAAGGATCCCTATCTCTGAACTACACAGAGGGATAAGACTAACACTCCAAGGATTTACAGTCAACAGAGCAGGAGCAACTTGGAGAAATTCCATTTCAACATGAAAAAATATTTCTTCAAGTGTGGGCCCTTGGTTCAGGGATAGGCCATCTGGCTCCCCAGAAATCTCCTATCACCCAACAGCCAAGACTGTTAGATGACCAGAGAAGATCTTGCCCTTTGGAGAAGAAAAAAACTAATGACTTCTCTGGTCCCTTCAACACACCTGCCTTTCAAGAAAGAGTGACATCCTGGGCTGGGACCAGTAAGGTCAATAGAACATCTGACAGAAAAAGAGTCCTGGCTGTGTTGCATGAAACAAACTTACAGAACTCAACAACCAGGTGTTGTGGAAACCAAGGAAGAATCAGACCAGGGAAATCCAGGAAACTATGCCCTTATTAAAAGCAAGTAGCAAAGTGATGTTCTCCAAATACAGCAGGACATAAACTACAGAAAACAACTGAGAATATGCTAGGAAGGAATTAGCCATACTAGACTCACCACAATACAGTTAAGAGAGATTTTTTTTAAAGGAATCTTTTGTACACATTTTCCTTTTTTTATTTAAATTTTGTTTGCTATGTTTAAACTTTATTCCATCATTGCTACATTATCCTTGTAGCCAAATGAGATACTTTATGTCTCACCATGTGTCTTAATCCACTTCCTATTGCTGTAACAGAATACCATAGACTGGGAAATTTACAAAGAAAAGAAATTTATTTCTGATGATTCTGGAGGCTGGAAAATTCAAGGTCAAGAAGTCATCATCTGCCAAGGGCCTTTGTGCAACATCATCCCTGGTGGCAGGCAGAGGAGTGAAAGAGCTCAAGTGAGCAAGAGTGGTTGTGTTTGTTCGTATAAGGGGCCCACTCTCAAGACTGTGACATTAATCCATGCAGGAAGGCAGAACCTTTGTGACTTCTCATTAGCCACCCCAACTTCATTGCACTTTGGCTTTGGCTTCCAACACATGAACTCTGAGTAACACATTCAACCCACAGCACCATGAATAAGCAGCTATGCCACATGGACATAGCAATGGGACCTCACTGGTGGTGTTTGACACTGTCTAAAGCATTAGTGTTATGCTGCTGCTCAGAAAGCAAGCTCAGCAACAGATTCAGGAGGAGGGAAGGTGGCCATTATAAATTTCTATGGGATCACAGCCCTAAAATGCAAATCTAAAGGTAACTTGTCATAGTGGGGCTGGTGTTCAGATCTTCACCTGGGCCTTCTGGAGTTTCAGCACTTTGCACATATACACAGTGGTACCTCAGTACTTATTAATTAGTTCCAGGAGGTGCATCATGTACCAAAAATGACAAGTACCAAGCAAATTGTTTTGGCTGGAAAAGATAGCAAATCATGAGGCAATAGAAAGCAACAAGTTCTAGCTTGTGTGTTGAGTACTGAGACTAAATGTTTTCTCCAAAATGTTTGAGTACTAGATTTGATGAGTTTCAAAGCAGCTGAGTAGCAAAGTATGACTGTATTCCATTTTGCTCCCTCCTTGTTCCACAGGAGTTTGAGGTGTTGCTCTCGGGAGCACACTGACTCTTATAAGGACTGATGGAGGCAGGATAGACTGTATCTTATCACCTTTCCAGTCCACAACAAAGTGGCTAATGCTGAGCTCAATTCATCTGATGAGGCAGTCACCACAACAGGAACAGGACTCAGAGTACCGAGGCAGGCTCCTAAAGGATAACCTACAAATTCTGCTTGCATCTCTTGGGTCACAGCAAATCACATGGCCACACTAATTTCTAAGAAAGCAGAGACAGTGACCAGCAGTGCCTTCCCTGAAACTCACATAGGCACAAACTGTAAGCAACCTGAAGAACCACCACCAAGACAGAGTGAGTCTGTCTGTCTTCACTGGCTGAGTCTATGTGAAGGTATTTACTCCACCCTAAGGTGAAACCACCACACTGAGACACAGCTTCCTCCTTGTTATTTATAAATCCTGATGCTGGCCGGGGCCCCAGAAAAGGCTGCAAATCAGTGCTTTCCAAGTCTGGCCACTTATCAAAACACCTAGAGACTGTTAAGGACCATGATCATAAGCCCCACCTCAGTCACTGAGTCAGAACCTCAAGTGTGGCTTCTTGGGGACACTGAGAAAATATCTCCCTTAGTACGTCTCCTATTCCACTATATCCCAGTCCTCTGTTCAAATACTGCCCATTATGTGAAACTTTTCAGAAAGAAGCCCGTGGTCAATTTATACAAGCATAAAACTCCAACTCCCAGGGCTGAGTCCATCAGAGCATTATTATATCAATGCTTCCTGAGTATTTATTGCCCACATTTAAATATTATCTCAGCCAGTGGTAGCTTTCAGAGGTTAAAGGTTTCAGATAAGAGAAAAATTGGCCTTCCAATTCTGTACCCTTATAGTTCTGTGACTTCTCGGGCCTATAGCCTTTCACAGCAACACAGTACAAACACTTTGAAAATCATGCAAATCAGTCATCTTCTTTACTAGGGTTTAGCATTAACTGAGAAAAGAAAGAAGTATTTAAAGTGTCATTCATTATTTTTCCTGAACGTGAATGGAATTTCAATTTTCTCCAAGTAAACATGAGCCCATTAGGTTGTTTTATAAATGGATGCTTTGTCTTTACAATTCCTGTTATGGCAAATTCTGCTTCTCGTCTGAGTCTTTTAGCTGGAGGACCCCAGAGGAAGCAGTTTGGGGAACGCAGTCCTTATTAGATGCGCATCAGGCAGACCCTGTGCATTCTCTCTCAGCCTTCCTTTCAAGGCATCAGAGGCAGGATATTATCTGCAAGCAGCCAAGGTAATTACCATCCAGCAGGGTCCAATTGTTTTCAATTAAAAGCTTTACTGCAGTCTTTAGTTTTAATACCATTGTGGCCATCTGCTTTTGCTGAAGAACTACCAGTCAAAAGCCCAGGCCACATCTTAATGCCATTAACTCCTAAGAGCCATTTTTCTCCAAAATGAGAAAACTCAGTAGCCCAGGGGAGATATAGAATGGTCCCATGTACTTTGGTGGCCTGGGGAAAGTTAAGGGAATCCGGAAGTTTATGCTCGGAAAGATGTGCACTTGTCGCCTGAAGTAGTAGATCACTGTCTGAGTTCTCTGTTTCTCTTCATTGATGGATTCTAAATTTGAGTTTCTTCATTGCTCACTTTTCACCCAGCCTCAATATTCTGTACCTCTGTTAAAAGTCTTTCAGCTTGGGTCGTGAATTTAGCTCAGTGGCATAACAGCCTGCCTGGCAAGCATGAGGTTGTGAGTGTGATTCCTGGTACCAAAGAAAAAAAAGTCTTTCAGCTATAGTTCATCAGATAGATCACTTTAGTAGGTATATTTCCCATTTCTGAAATTCACTATCAATCCAGATCTTCTTAACTCACCATGATCTCAAGTCTAGGTGTGGAAAAATTATAAGGAGAAATCCAAGTTACCGAATGGATGCTCAGACTGTAGTATGGGGTACTTTTACTATTGTCATGGCCTAGAGCATGCAACCCCTTTCATAGGTCACAAAGTTATTAGGAGATAATGGAATGTTTTATTGATTATCAGGGATGACAGCCCAAGGCCTGTACTTGGAGTCTCCAGCACCAGGCTAGCCCACCCCTGAGTGGCTACTCTATGCACTGGCTCCATGAAAACTGTTTAACATCTCCTTTCTACTTTTCTTCCTCTACGAGGGGCTCTGAATTGCAGATGGCCATGAGCCATACATCTGGCCACTGAGATGAGGTACAAGGCCCAGAGAAGAGATCAGGTTCTCAAAGGAAAAGGAAAAGGCTTTGGACCCTTTCAATTGCTTTGCCCTTCCCTTTTCCCTGCCTCTGTCTTGGAATTGAATTCGAAAGAAACAGGCACTAGCTTGTGACCCTGGCTCAGTACATACAAAGAAAAATGTGCATACTCAGGACAGTGGAGAAGCAACTCAGAAGCCATCTGAGAATCTGAGACTTTAACAAAATTAGAACAGTCCTGGACAGCTGGTGCCCAGACTCCTGAGATTTGAGGCATGAAAATCACTGGCAATTTCAGACCCACTAGTAGGATTTACTGCTATTTGAAAAAAGAAAAGAAAATTCTAACACTGGAATAATAAAAACCAAGCATATACTCACAAAGGAGTCTTAGAAAACCAGAGTTATCATTCTTCTCTTTCCAGACCAAAGAATTTCTATTTTGAAGCAGCAAAATTAATTGCTTCATTCTCCAAATACAAGAGGAAAAAAGGTCTTAAAACTAGCCGTAATAGAAGAGTATTGAATGCAAATTAATAACCCCTGTGTCAGAGTCATGGCTGTACCCCCAATATTTCTAGATTTCTCTTTCCCAAAAAATGTTGTAGGATTGTGCTTCCTGCCATGTCCTATGTATTACATTAGGGGTGCTTGTTGTTACAGTTTAGATCTAGAGTGTCACCCAAAAGCTTCATGTGTTTAGAGGTAGAGCTTTTGGAAGGTAGTAGGATCATGGGACTAGATTAACCCATTGATGAATGCCTAGCTGAATGTGCTGTTAGTAGGTACAGTCCAGTGGTAAGGGGTGGATCACTGCCAATGTGACCTGGAAGGATTTATCTCCCTCCCTGACTGCTCCCTTCTCGCTCTTCCTGTCCACCATGAGATGAGTGAGCAGTTTCCCCTGCCATGCCATTTCTGCCTTGGGACCAGCTGACTCTGGACTGAAACATCTAAAAACCATGAGCTCAAATAAACCTCTTTTCCTTTAAGTTGTAGGTATCAGGTATTTTGTTCCAGCAACAAAAAAGTGGCTAACATGTCTACCTATGACACCATGCTAACACACGGCCTCAGGAAAACACAGTGATGTGATGCTAGAGAAAGGTAAGAGACTCTCTCCAAACTCTCCTGAACTGTTAATTCAGTGCATCCTTCAGGGGCTGCACTCTATCACTTCAGTTATCTAATGTCATCTCAGTCAATTTTTCAGCAAAGTATAGCAACATCTTTTTCATGATTCACATACTGCCAACCAGCACTGAGACTGCACTCAGGAACCATGTGTGCCTAGACTCTGAATATGGGTCACCTTCTGAAGAATGCAAGTAACCTCTCTGCTGTTCTGAGTCCCAGTCTGGGCTTGACGAACAGGCTACGCTCTGCAGGCGACATTAACCCTGGCTACAAAGTCCTGCTCTGATTTGCAATCTGCCCCTGTCTTCATGCAGAAGTGATGTACTGGACAACTGACTGTATTAAACTGTTCTTTCTAGAGAAGAATAAAGTAAGAAATGAGATATTTATAAATTCTTCATGCTGTACACTGTGAACTATTTTTTAGAAGGCTTTCACAAACCTGAGAAGGATGAGACCAACACTCCAGGGAAACCTGAGAAAAACAAGGCTCCTCTGCACCTTGATGCCTTTTTCTGGAACCTAAAGACAACAGTTTTCTGTCCACATAGTGCTTCTCACCACCGCTACCCCTCTTGTCTTTCCTGTTAGGTCTTGGATTTACTTGGAAAGCTGATCACGTAGCACCGCAATCAGACGCTCCCTCAGATGGCTTGGCTAATGGCCACTTCCTGTGGTTGTCAAATGAAAAAAGAAAAACTAGCACATCCCCAATGACTTATTGTATCACTTCCCGTACCCAACTATCTGGCAGCAGCATAATTTAACATCTCTCATAAATTAAGAGCCTCTGGCGAGGGTGCCACAGCCGAACCCTCCAACCTCAGTTTTGCTGATTAGTAAGAAACCTTGCCAGGACTTCCATTATGAATAATCATTTCCTAAAATGTAACTCCAACAACACTGACATCTAATCATATATTAAATGAATGAATAGAGGTTATATACCGACCCTATATACCTCTGAGCTCATTTTGAAGATTAAAATGACTTCCTTTAATGCTCTCCAGCCAGCCCTGAGCCCGTCGTCAGGTTCTCCATGGCATCATCCCTTTCTCCACTGTCTTCCTCTTGTGGCTTCCCAGCCCTTTCCCCAGTTTCTGGGCTCCTCGGCTTCCCTCCCCCTTGCCGCCCCCATGCTCTGGCCTGGGAAGACAGTCAAGGTGGGCTTAAACTAAGGCTTCCAGATTGCCCAAACTCCTTGGATCCCCTTTGGTAATAAAGCTGCACCCCTCCAGGAGACACTTGGTGCCCCTTGGAATTGAACTCTATCCCTCCATGTCACCCAGCCAGCAGTGCTGCAAGGACTGAGGCAGTGGTGACCAATAGACCACAGACTTCCTCCCCACAGCAGATACAGGAAAGACAAAGGGATCCATGGCCATGGCTATGGGGTTGGTAGGAGCTGAGCATAGTCTTGCAGACCTTAGCATAGGACCCTTTCTAGGCTGGCTGCACTTGAGAAAAATACTGTATTGCATGCTTTTCCATTTGTGTTGGTTCTGTTGTGTTTTACCTTTTTCCAGGGTGCAGATATGGATGGGCACTAGTTGGATTCAGAGCATGCAATTTGCATTTGCATGTTGGCTTTTCTTCTATTCACAGGGTGGCCCCCAGTGGCCCTTTGGTATATGAGCTGTGACTAGTAAGTCTCTTTCAACCTCAGGCTTCCGTCTGTAAAATGGGAGCAGTACCAAAATCTATACTCAAAACTGTTACAAGAATCAATGCACTAACAAATGTGAAAACCTTCTACAAAATGAAAATATGTTAGTGTCATTATTGGTAAAAATAAGAAATGAGTATCCCAGGTCTAATTGTGACTTCACTACCTACAAGCCATGTGTCCCTAAACAAGATATTTATCTCCTGTAGTCTCAAGACCTTTGCTATAGGATGAGGTCCACTCATCCTTAACTTTGTTGTGAAGACTAAATAAATATGAAATAAAACACATTCCATAGTCTTCAACCAAAAAATTGGAGATCAGTAAATGACAACTGATACTATATTTTTTGTTGTTAGTATTTTTATTATTTTAATAGAACAAAGCAGATAAAAGACAAATCCAAGAAAATAAGTGAGGAGCCATTTTTACATTCTATGACCTCAACAATAAAGATCAGGGGAGTGGGCTTTTGTGTTTCCAAAATAGCCTTAATTCAAAAATAAAAGCCAATGTTAAGTAGTTCCAGAATATCATCTAAAGGATTTGGAGATTCTCAGGGGGTGGGGACAGGAGAACAGCTGACACACTGCAGCTTAAATATAATCATTCAGTGAAATGGCTCTTCAATTTGTCTCAGTGTTTTCCTGTGGATTTCTTTTTTTAACCATACATGTGTTCCAAATATATAATTATATGGCAGAATATAATAGCTCATTTAGAGTTATTGAGGTCTGTTGCATAATCCAACAGGACCACAGGGCAGGGCTCAGAGAGGGAGATGGATTTCAACTTGCATGAGCATCACACAGCAGAATGATAGAGGGGCTCAGCACCAATCTCTTTCTTGTCTCTGCCTGTCTCCCCAAAGACAGAGATCACTTTTCTACCCCTACCCACAAACTCTTCCAAAGTGACACTATACAGTGTGTGTTTAAAAGATCAAAGAAGCCTCTAAGTAGCACTTCTTAAGAGCAGAGACTGTGTGTACCTCTGTGTGTGTGATTCTTTGTGTCATTTTTTTGCGTGCTTGCCCATTTGTGTGTGTCTGTGTGTATCCCTCTGTATGTATGTTTCTCTGTGTATCTTTCTGTATACATATGTTTCTGTGTGTGTGCATCTGTGTGTGTATGTGACTGGGTCTGTTTGTGTCTGTGTGTATGACTGAGTAAGAGTGCATCTCTGTGTGTCTGAGTGTGTTTGCCTGCCTCTGTGTAAGTCTCTGTGCATGTGTCTCTAAGTGTGTACAGTGTATGCCCTTCAAGTGTAAAAGCAGTGACTTGGACAAAGCAGATGCTCAGTTTTCCAAGGAATGAAAATCTGAGGCATAATCCACTTCTCCTCCAATCCTGCTCCCTTGCTTCTCTCTGTGAAATGTGTGCATATGCACAACTGCTAGACTGAACAGGAAAATGCATTTTCTAGCATCTTTACTTGGATGTAAAATAGAATTGGCTTGAACCATGATCCTCTAGTAGAGCTAATCATCTTGCCAATACAGCCTTCTTGATTAACTGATGGATTCAATGCAGGTTTTTTGTCAATTTCCATTCCTAATGGATAGTTTCTTTTCTTCAAGACAAATTAGTCAGGACATTAGAGGCTATGTGCCCAAAATTCACTACTTTATTTATTTTTAATCCCAAGAAAAACCAAGACTAATGAAACCTCTGATATGCTTCAAACAATTGACTCCTGTAGACCACAGGAGAGAAAAGTTTACACCAACCCAGTCCTCTGTGTGGTCTCAGGGCTCCACCATGGGACAAGGAGTCCAGGCTGCTTACTTAGGCTAATTATAATGGAACTGGTCGATTTTGAACTTCTGGTACTGAAGTTTGTACCTTACCTTCCAGACAGACATTCACATGCGCTCCAAGGATGTCCTAATAAGCCCCTAGTCTTCTCTTTGAAATTCAAAGGAAAATTCTGGGATTCTAAGTTATCTGTGACCAACCAAGAGCTAAGTAACCACAATGAATATGGTTTTTCAACTAATGTTAGTCAAGACTGATTCTGGACTCTATGCTCTTATTTTTGAGGCTGCAATCCAGGAACTATCTTGGAAAACAGTCCTTACCTATGTACCTACTCTGTCCCAGGAAGCTGGATGAAAGCCACATGGGCTATGTTCTCAGGGTCTCTCTTCTTACCATAGAAGAAATCCATGAATGATACAAAGAAACTATGCAAGTCCAAGCCTGGCAGAGGAGGCCCAGAGCAATGAGGGCTATGGCCATTGGTACGGAGATATGGAGGTGGTATGGAGGAGGAACACTCAGTTCTTGTCTCTGCAGCAGAAGGCAGATCACTCCCTCAGGAGAGAAAGGAACCTGTCTCAGACCCATACCAATGTCTCCAGATTCAATGTGTTTGAGAGGGGCCATCAAATGGCCAAGCATATGAAAGAGGAGGGGAGATGGAAGGAGTAGAGGGAGGATGGAAGGAAAATGTTCTAGTGAGAATGATCACTGGGTCTCCAAAAGGTCTCCTGAGGCCTAAAAATAGCCCCAATAGTGATTCATCAGTACCTCTGTATCCTTAACAACACCTTGACAGGGGCTTCCCTCCTGCCCGCCCTTTGCTGTGAGTGCCCATCACCTCTCTAAGCCTCCTGACCAGCCAGGACTCTGCTTCCTTGGGCAGATGTGTGGGGATCACCTGTGCTTCCATGGGACAGCAGGGTTTTCCTAAAGGGTTGCTTGTTTGTTCCAAGGATTCATCAATAAGCCCTCACCCAAGAAGATAACCATCAATATGGTGCTAAACAGGGCTGGCTCCTCCACCTCCCTGCCTCTGTGCCAGGTCCTTGCAGGTCTCCCACGAGGAACAGCCCTCCCTTATTTCTTCCTCCCAGCAAAAACTCAGCCACCTGCCGGAGCCTGGCTCTGCTTCTGCCTGCTTGGTGCAGACTTCTCCTCTTGGCCCACTCAGACCATGTACTCAACCCCAGGAATCACCACAGGCTCCATCTTTCAAGGGGAAAGGGACTTAGATTATCCAATATTATGCTTCTTGCACACCAAGGGCTTCATATGTATACTTAGCCCTCACTGTGGACACTGCCATTAGTACCCATTCACAGTTGAGGAAACTGAAGCACCAAGAGGACAATTCACTTGTTCAAGATCATCACTAACAAGGACCCAGCTCATAAGCACAATCACTTATGCCCTGGTCCACCACCCCACACCCCACTCTGAGCCCACCCACTTCTTTCTCTTTTGTATTTGTCCCCTGGCCTAACCTCAGCTGATGTCACTTTGGGGCTTGTTATCTTATGTGACTACATCATCACTTTCAGCAGACTTTCAGACACCTGAGGCAGGAATCCTGACTCAGGCTTCTTAGAATAAGCTAAAGGGCCCAAGGATTCACACTCCCCAGCCAGAAAGTATTGGGAGGATGCTAGTCAAGTAGTTTCTTTGTTTTGCTTTTAATCTATGAAGTAACCAGTATTTCTTTCAGTTCCCTCATGTACCTTAGTCCTTAGCCCAGAAGGAAATGATGACATGGCTCAATGACTCTCATTCTATGTCACTGAACCTGCTCTTTGTGCAGAGAACAGAACGTGCCTCAGCTGGATGGTGGTTTCTTCTACCGTTTCTCACATATTTCCTCCTGGAGTGACAGGCTTCCCACCCGAGCAGAGGGGAAAATGGCAAGGGATAGGAAACATCAGATTGAGAGAAAAATCAGTCTGTCCAAGAATAAAAACTCAGCCAGATTCATTCTAAAGCCCACCAGTCAGGCTTGGTGCTGAAGTCAGCAAATGCAGTTGCTATATTCCCTCGTCCCCGGACACAGTGGTAGAAGATGGCTGAGTTTTTTGTGCTGAGACCTGATCTCCAGCAGAACAGAGCCAAGTTGGGAGTCACAGATGCACGACGTGATGGAAGGGATCTCAGCCAGTGCTTGGGATTATTAACACATCAGAGACCAGCAGCAGGCAGGCAGGACCCATGTTCAGAATGTCTGCAGTGGGGAGACTGAGTCCTTGGTGAGTGGATGAGATCACAGGACTTAGTTGTGCAGTTGATTCTACACATTCCTATGGTGTCACTGCCTCCGTTTACCAAATTTAATTTGATCCCATCAGAAATGATACAGGAAATGCTGACTGTGATCAAAGAGCATTCTCATCTTGGGCCTGACTTCTACTGTGACCTCTACTTGACATTTGCTTCATGATTTAATTTGCCTTTTCCTACTCACCTTTCCCTCTCTTGTTTGCCTGGATCTCAATTGGATTTAGCAGCTGAATTTTCATTACGAAAGTCAGAGGTCTGAGGAAAGTAGATGAGCTTTGAATTCCTGCCAGCAAGGTCCTCTCTGTTCTAGTTCATTCATCATCAAACCATGAATCAACCTGACCCACACAAACCCACTCTGGTTAAAAAACGCACTCACCATGGGGAGCGGATTCAGAGATTTGCCAAGGGTCTTGGTTTCCTCCTCTGCTCTCTGCTTTTCTCTCTCTGGAGGACAACAAGGGACAGGCACAGCTTCTCTTGGTATATGCACACCTAGGGACAAGACCAAGGCTGGACAGCATGTGAGTGTGGGGCTTATCTTCTGCTTACATCCAGCTTTCTCTTGGGGACTCTTTCAAACACCAAAAAAGGCTTAACTGTTGGCATTAGGAGTACCTAGACTCCTCTGTAATCTGCAGCATTTCCACCCAAATCCCCTCAAATAAACACTGCTTCCAAAGGACAACACAAGATCGTTACGTGACAGGGTCCTGAGAAAAGTCCACCAGCTTCTCTCTACTCCCTAAGCCCTCCTAACCAGGCTGTAGGAACAGGGTGGGTGATGCCTTCTGCAACTTTTGTGCCCACCGCGCTGCCTGCTGAGCCCCTCCCCCAGTCTGAGAGCAAGAGCCCTGCACCAGTGTGACCTGCTAAGGTGTGTTGTCTGCTAGGTGACCCTTTCAACAAAGCCCTGAAAGAGACAACAAAGGAAGCAGAGATGGAAGGAGCCACAGCTCTGCTAAGAGGGGCCGGTGTGCCTGCATCCTGCAATCTTAGCTTAGCACATTCACAGATCTATAGAGCTGAAAATGCCAAATTCATCTATGACCCAAGATGAAGCAGGGATAAAAGGTGGCTCTAAAGAGGGAGCACCTCGTCAGGAGAAAAACCTGACCCCAATCTGGTCTCAATGACCTTTTCTGAAGAGTTTTAGGGCAGATCAGTGAGCCAACCCAGCAGGCAAAAATCAGAATAAGAGTGGTGTGTTCCACCCAAACTCGTCCTTTCAGATGTGCTCAAAGGAGCCACTGTTTCATTAGAAGAAAGAGAAGATGGGCAGGAAACAGAAGCCTAGTTGGTGAGGCATGGGGTGGGAGGGGAGAAGCACAAAACTTGGCTCGAAAACTGTCCCAATGAGATCACTGCCTGTCACCTTACAACACTGAGCTGGCCAGAGAAAACAGACTGAATGGCATTATATTTATGAAAGGACTCACTGGCAAAGAAGCCCAAAATTTCCTGCAGAAGCCTCTGTTCTTTTAACCAGCTCTATCTGTGGAGAGTGAATTACAAATGTCATCAGCCCCAAGAAGGGCATAGCTTCCACTGCCCATGCTATGTGTGATCAGGAAAGGAAATGACCAAGCAGAACCACTCAGAGGCCAGCGTCTCATCTCACAAGCTCATTGGACAAGGGAGGCAGTTACTCCAGAGAGCAGGCAGTCACATGGGCAAGCTGTCACAACTTTCCAGCAGGACTTGAGCACTAAAATGAATTCTTAGTTTCTGAGGATTTCTCTGTTCTTCCTTAAGCTAATGAGAGTCTTTCCTGGGATTATACTATTCAAATATTATGGAGATGAGAGATGGGGCAGGAATTTTAGCTGCAAGCAATAAGTAGGCAGGAATTGAGGGCTCTCTTTCTTAGGGAGGTATGGATGTTTTGGGATGTGGTGGAAAGAAAGTGTATGGATATTTGGGTTGCCAAAAGAGAGAATTGTGACAGACTATGTTGTCACTTGATATCATTTTCCTCTTCTTCTACCATAATAGAACTCAAAAGTTTTAGGTGAAAACATTAGGTCCAAGAATAAAGATGGCACCTTTCAGTTGCTGCATTCATGGTTATATGTGGCCAGACAACTAAGCTCTAAAAGAAATGATGGATAAGCATCTAAATTGTGTGCTGCTATGAACCAACAGCTAGAATATGGGCATGGTAGTGAGACATTCTGGACCTCACCAAAGTGGAGCTACAGGGTAGAAGACACCTGAGTCCCCAACACCTCACAGCCACATCAGCCCTTGGCCACTTGTGCCTGGGCAGTGGTGTGGGAGAAAAGTAACTTACACAGGCCATTGTTTTTACCTCAGTAGCCAAACTATCAGTAGGCAAAAACTGAGTAAATTTTGTAAAAAAAAAGTGGGGGGAAAGAGGAAAACCAGAGACAGACAGACAGACACAGACACAGAGAGAGACAGAGAGACAGAGACAGAGAAAGGGAGGAAGGGGAGGGAAAGGAGGAAGAAGGGAGAAAGAAGGAAAGAGAGAGGGAAAGAGAAAAAAGAAAAAAATAAACAGAAAAGGCGATAGGATAAGTAAACTAGAGGATGGACTACAAGATCCAACATTCAATTGATGAGTTCCAGAAAGAAGAGAGAAGATGGAGTAGAGGTCATTGCCAAAGTAATTCAAGAAAAGCTTTTCAAAACCTGAGAGACTTGTGTTCACAAATTAGAAGGTCTATCACCTCATGATGAAAATATATTTGCCTTGAAGCCGGGCGTGGTGGTACAAGTCTTTAATCCCAGCACTCAGGAGGCTGCGGTAGGTGGAGCGTTGTGAGTTCGAGGCCCGCTTGGGCTACAACGCGAGCCCAAGGCCAGCCTGAGCTACATAGTGCTACCCTGCATCAAAAAACTAGGGCTGGGAGTTTGGCTCAGTGGCTTAAGCACCTGTCTGGCAGGCGTGAGGCTGTGAGTTCGATCCCTGGTGCTGCAAAAATAAATAAATATATATATATATATATATATATATATATATATATTTGCCTCAGAGCTCATCACTATAAAATTATATGGAAGGAAAGTATGTTAATGGTTCTTGTGTCATGATTTTAAATACATATTAATAACTATAAACTTCATTAAATTAATAATATAGAGAGACAGAAGAAGAGAGAGACAGAAACAGAGACACACAGAAAGAGAAATGTGGTATACTTATTTTATACAACAAACTCATGCAAATGTGGGAACTGAAAGGTCTGAAAACTATAGAGCTGACAGGGTAGCAGTCTTGAAATCCAAATAGGATTTCATGTTGCAATCTTAAGAATTCCTCTTTTCTGGGAAACTTCATCCTGCTTTTAAGACCTTTAAGCATTTGAGTAAGGTCAATTCATACTGTACTCAAAATCTACTGATTGCAAATATGTTAGTCATATGTACAAGAGACCTTTTTGGCAACAGGCAGTGTTTTATCAAACAACTGGGAACCGTGGCCTATACAAACTGACACATAAAATTAGCCATCACACCAAATACTTTTTAAAAATGTTTATTTTATCTCATTTTAACATGGCACAAATTGGGATACTGCTGGGACATGTGAAGATCTGTGAGGCTCTTCTTGGGACCTAGAACCAGAAGGGGTACCAGTCACAGCTATAACACAAGCATCACTGTCATTTGGTCCACAGGACCTGGAGGACCCTATTGTGCTGGAGAAATCAAGGTTAGAATCAATGCCACTTGGATCATGTAGTGAGGCTAGTGGAAAAATTGTAGTTCCTGCTCCTGGGGTTCTGGAATAAGACTATACCATCTACAGCAGAGAATTACATGTCTTTTAACAACTATATCCTGATGTTCTACTAAATCTATAGAAGCCAAATGTCTGAGCCACTATAACTCTATAACCAAAACAACAAGAACCTTTCAGACCCACCATAAATCAGAGCAGATCCACCAACAACCCACTGTAAGATGGAAGTGTTTTTTTCTGGGTTCCAACAAGAGGAGACAGAGACCAGGAGTTCAGGCTTCAGTGGTATCAGAACTTGTCCCTTGGTTATACACATACTTCCAAAGGACAATTTCATTCACCCCAGAGGGAAGAAATGCCTGTGCTTTGCTCATAGATGAGTTGGCTGTGCACATGGATGCATGGCTATCCTCAAGGTTATCTTTAAAAGAGTGTTGAAGGAAAATCGTCTTATGTGCAGAGCGGTGGGCAATGCATGACCATTTATACTGAGTGGCAAGAGAAATACCCTCAGATTACACTGTAAACTCATGGGCAGTTATGAATGGTTTGGTTAGTTGATCCAAGGCATGGAAAGGGGCAAATATTGAAAGATGGGGTAAAGAGCTCTGAGCAGAAGTACTTAGGCACCCCAGAATAGGCATAGAGTATACAGACATTTGTATCACACTCCAATGCCATCCAGGAGTTACCCACATGGAAGGGGACCAAATAAGCAAGCAGGCAAAGTGAGCAGACCAGTTGACTCCAACTTCTGTCATTGGCTACTCCCAGGGCACAAGGAACACATAGATACATTAATCACAGTGACTGGGACAGAAACTACAATGGGCCAAAATTTCTGCACTGCCTGGGACTAACCTGTCACTGCTGTCTGAATTTCCAACTTATGAGCTGAGCCCTAAGTCAGTGCCACTCTTTGGGTAGACCAGCTGTCCACCAAATCCCGTCCCTGTGCAAGGGTCAGTAGTTACATATCATCATGCTTTCATAGTGTGACTTGTTCACTATCTGCTTATGGAACTCAGGAAGAACCACTATTCAAGAGCTTACCAAGTGTTTCCACCACTGATCAAGATCACATGCAGCACTGCAGCAGAAACACCAGGCCCACTTGCCAACCAAGGAGGTGTGGCATCACCAATCTACTTGTCATGTAACATGCGAAGTAGCAAGCCATCCAGAAGAGGCTGTCTGGGTAGACCAGTGAGGCAGCCTGCTGATGGCACTGGGAAGGTTCTAGCTTAAGATGAACCCCCTCCCAGGACAAATTGCCATTCTCCAGCACAGACATATGCACTGAATCAATGTTGTCCTTCTGACAGTGTTCTCCATTAGAAATACAAGCCTAGAAACCGAGTGATGGGAGAAATAGCTCCAGTCACAATCATGAAAAGAGTGTGCCTCGCCGGAAGTTCTTGGCAGGGCAAGGAGGGATTCAAGAAGCACATTATGTCATGGCAGAATCATATAAGGAAGGAATCCTGCTTCTATATTCATGGGAATGGACATCAGGCACACAATACTCTCAGTCCTTCAGGCTTGCAAATAAGGTAGCTCTTACTTATGAAGGAAAGGAGGGAAGATCAAAGCCTTATATCTTGACACATGCCCAAATTTCAATTTACCTGAAATAGAAATTCTCCTTTATTATTTACGGTTTGAGGCTGTTGAGAAAATGAAGATATGAATAATTTTTAAAAGCTCTTGTTTTCTTTTGCCAAAATCTAGAGCAATGTTAAATAAAAGAACTAGATAAATTTCCATAGTTCCTCTCTGCAGACTCCAGTCAAGCAGTCACACTAAGGCTTCACATTAGCCAAACGCTGCTGGCTTGGAAATGGTGTCCAGTTGAGCACCCAGCTGGGTAGAGAGGAAAAGCATTGCTGTTTCCCTTGGGGTAGGGAAGGAAAGGGAAGAGAGGGCAGGCAGGAAAAGTTCCTGGATAATGTCACTTGAGAAAAGATCAGCTAAATGGTGACCTCCACATTGGGCAATGAGAGTGTCTGGGGTTGCTGCTGCTTTTTAGGAGTCCTGGATGACAGGTCTGTGATTCTGGGGCCAGTGACCCTGAAAGGGTCCTCAATAGTCTGCTTCTCCTCAGGACACACTTCTCCCATATGAGTCACCAGCAAAAATAATCGTTCTCTTCTCTGTGCTCATGAGCTCTGGTCTCCCTAACTTAGGGTTCTCAGAGTTAGTCTGCATCAAAATCCCTGGAGAGCTTATGAAATTGCAGTTTTCAGGAATCCTACCTTGAGCTGTTTTGACCCAAGAGGTTTGCAGTGCTACCTGAGAATCTGCATTTCTGACATGCTAAAGGGAGTTGGCAACAGCTGCTGGTGATCCAGGAACCACACTTTGAGAATTGCCTTAATCCTTCCTGATGGATCTTATTTTTCACAGTTTGATCACTTCTGTGACCTTCTTCTGACCTCTACCATGGACTCTTCTATGAATAACCCTATTTGCAAAGCATGCTTTCAACAGACTGCCCAGCACAGAGCATAAAAGATGGATTAGTGTGCATTTTGCTGTGTCAGCCTGCTTTGAATACCCCCAGCTTCGCCTGCCTCGACATCATTGACAAAGATCACTCCCAGGCAGCATCCATCTGCTGTAACCCTTCATCCCTTCCACATAACAGACTCTAAACTTGTATACAAGACCCGAGAAGGACACAGGCAAACAACACTGAGTGTTTTCCTGCCATAGGAAGCATTGCTTTATACTTTCCTGCTCATGGACTTATTTTATTCAGAACCATGATGAGAATTATGAAACACACCATTTCAAAATGAGGTAGAATCATAAATTACTACTGATCTCTTGAACTGAACTGAATTGAAATAAATTGCTTGGAATCCTTCCGTTGACTTCTCATACACCACTGCTTCCATCTTATTTTCTTTGCTTGCCTAGGAAGAGTTTTCATTTTCACAAAATCAAACTTTTAACTATATTCCAGATGGCAAGTATGTCCCACCCCACTTCAGTCATGCAGTGCTGTGGCTGTTCAAGTTCTTTAAATTAAACATAACTTATTCTCAGTGATCCATTTCCTCAAACTTTGTTCTTCTTCTGGATCTCTGGTTTTTAACTACTTTACAAGCTGTTTCCCCCTTCGGGCTGCCTAAGTCAGCCCTTGACATGAGGTTTGTGTTTAGAAAGCCATGTCTGTGCATTCAGACAAAGCCCTACCTCTAACTCACTTTCACTGGAGGGCATTCTTTATGGGACTGAGGCTCTCATTGGGATAATGGGAACCTCCTACGAGCTGGTCTGAGAGCATGATTTTTGCATCTCCTCCCCTAAAGACAATAAGCATTTAGAATGTCAGCAGTGGCACCTTGCTCTCCAACCAGGCTTCAGAGAAGTGGCAAAAGCTAGAGTTCTAAGAAAAAGAGATGAGGCATCTAAATGGGTTTCAGCTTCCTAAGGAGTAAGATTTTTTCCCTCCAGTGTGTCTAAGCTCATGATGGTTGGCTTAGGTCACAAAGGACCCTGAAGCCAAGGACCCAGATCCAAAGAATTCTAAAGAATTGGTTATCTCTCCAGTAGGCCTCCTTGGGATCAGGACCTTCTCCCTCAGTTTTGGCCATTGCTGGGAGATGTCCAGTCAGCTGTTCCAGATGTAATCTGGTGCACATTGCTGAGATCAATTAGCTGACCCTGGGGGCTGGTTATGTGGCTACCTTTTGTTTATTTTAATGTAGATACTATTAATTTTAAACTGCTACATTAATAATAAAAGCATATATATATATATATATATATATATATAAGCAGAAAATTAAAATGTTATAAGAATCAGCACATGACCTAAATAAAGTGGGTCAGTGGTGAGGTATGAGGACTAGGGGGAACCATCTAAAGGGAACCAGGGACACCCAGCTCCACCCACCATGGTTACTGGACAAAGTTGGTTGAGTATTGCCAGATACCCTCACTGAAGTGAAAAAAATCCAAGATGTTATGCAAAAATTCTTGGCTTCCAAGTATTGGCAACCCAATCCAAGTATGTTTAAATGCTTGAGCTGCTAAACAACACAAGTCTAATAAATAATCAGTCCTTGAGTCACATATCTACACCCCACTATGCTTAAATATTTTCAATATCTTATTTTAGGCTCCTACAGAGTCACCGTAAGACAAGGTGGACAACATCTCTCCCCTCTTCAGAAGAGCACGCAGAGATCAGACTGGACAAAGCTCGACCAAAGTCCTCACAGACAACATAGCAGGGGCAGGATTCAGATTATGTAAGTTTCTGTGTTAGCCCAGGAAATATTGTTGGCTTGTTGTGTTCAAGATAAACAGGCATGACCCTGCCTCAAAAAATCAGGGCTGGGAGTTTGGCTCAGTGACTTAAGCACCTGCCCTGGCAGGCGCGAGGTTGTGAGTTCAATCTCCTGTACTGCAAAAAAAAAAAAAAAAAAAAAAAAAAAAAAAGGCAGGCAGCCCTCTTCCATTTCACACCCAGCTCCTCCCACCTTGTGGCACTGCATCTTCATATATGTCTTCCAAAGTCACCTTCCTTCCTGTGGGAAGGAAGATGAGCATGATACGTAGAGACATTTTATGGAGCAGGCCTGGAAATGGCCCATGTCATACATTTTACCTTCTACTAGTTAGAACTTGGTAACAATAGCATTCAGTTGCTAGGGAAGCCAAGACACACATAGATGTCTTAGTTGTTCTGCCACAAACTTACCTGACAACAATTTGTGTTCTCCAATATTGTTACTGTTTGGACTGGAAATATATTTATTCTGTGTTGAAACCTCAATTTTTGAAATATTATTAAGTCTAAAACTAGAAGAATATGGACTGACAAATCTTCTACCTGATACAAAACCAAACTGCTACTCAGAGTTCATTATTCCTGAGAGAGTCCATGCATAGTGTAGATGTTCAGAAATATTTACTTGACGAATTTAATTAGGCCTGGGGGCCAAAACAGCACTAATAGATTTGGATGAGAGACTACTGTCACCGCAGACAGTTGGCATCCCTAACCTCTGCTCACGCTTGGAAAAGTGAAAGATCTAAAAAAGCCCTAGGCTGAGTCTAGATTCAACATCTTATTGACCTTTGACCTAGTGACTGTGGGCAAATCACTTCTCTCTCCAAGCTCAGCTTTTCATGAGTAGAAAGGAGATAATCCTCACAGGACACATTTACAGTCTTGCCATAGCACCGGCCATGTGAAGTCAACTGATCTGTTACAGTGGCTAACAAGAGACATTCAAAAGTCAGTTGCTAAATAAATGAGATGTTCCACCAAGTACTGCAGCTGGAGGAGCCTGAATCTGTCAGTGTTACTGGGAACCCACAAATTCCCTGGCTCATAAGGGGAGTCATGAATAGTATCACACAGGGACAGAACTCATACTTTCCAATCTGCTGAGTTGCAACAGTTGAGAAGTGTGTTAGTCAGCTTTCTGTCACTGTGGAAAAAGCACCTGAGAATATCAATTTAAAGCTCACAGTTTCGAGCCAGGCATGGTGGTGCATGTCTTTCATTCCAGCACTCAGAAGGCTGAGGCAGGGGAATTGCTGTGAATTTGAGACCAGCCTGGGCTACAAAGTGAGTTCAAGGTCAGCCTGAACTGCATAGTGATACCCTGACTCAAAAATAGGGTCGGGGGTTCAGCTCAGTGGTGAAGGTGACTGCCTGGCAGGCGCGAGCTTGTGAGTTCAATCCCAGTACCAAAAAATAAAAAAATAAAAATAAATAAAGCTCACAGTTTCAGCGATTTCACTCCTTGGTGAACTGGCTCCATTGCTTTACTCCCATGATAAAGCAGAATATCATGGAGCAATAGTGTGGTGGAGGAAAGCTGCTCAACTCATGGCACCCAGGAAGCACAGAGAATAGGAAAAAGAGAGAAAGGGACAAGAGACCAGATATAATCCTTAAAACCACACCCCTCTGACTCACTCCCTCCAGCTGAGGCACTACCTTTTATTTCCAACACCTTCTAATAATGCCATTGAATTATGTTCTCAATCGATTAATCCATTTGATGAAGTTAGGGCCTTAATGATCCAATCACTTCCCCTAAATCCCATCAGTCAGCAACCAAGGCTTTAGCATGTGAATTTGGGGGACTATTTCAACACAAGTCATAATAGGATGGGATCTAACATTTGCCCCCATCACGGGGCAGGATCCTAGCCAGTGTGCTGAGACAATTGGTTCTGCCAGGAGATACCAACCTTGCTACCTTTGGGTGGCTAATAGCTGCAGCATGTACCACTAGTCTCCCTGCAGCCTAGTTACTAACTCTAAGTTATCCATAGGTACAAGTAGCTCCATTCTCTGTGTATGAGAAGTTGGGAAGTGCTATTCTTTTTCAGCAGAACAAAGCTTTTCTTTCCACAACCCAGTTCATGCAGCACTTAAACAGAGCTTGTCTGGTTGGGGAAAAGAGAAGCAACAACTAGACCAAATGTGCTCAATTGTCACCAAGTGAAAGCCTTAAGCACCACTCTTAGTGCCATGGATTCTGTGCAGGAAATTGGCAAAATTATGGTCCTGAAGATATGTATATCCACCACTATGTATCCGTGAAATCAGGTTAAATTGAATATCAAATGTAGCTTTAAATATATATATATATATATATATATATATATATATATAAAATCATTTGCAGCCAGAGAAGGGAATAGAGGAGACTGTGACTTTCACTTTGGTAAAGGGGACAAGACAGAACTCTCAAACGTGGGTAGGATCCAAGGCCTCACAGGAAACAAGCAGACCCCTGGACTTCATGTGGATCCAGAAAACCACATTCTGCAGGGACCCCTTGCAGAGACCACCCTCTCAGAAATTCTGGCTCGAGCCAGCAGTGACTAACATCTGTAGCGAACCTGGTATCCCTATAGTGAAGCCCTTTAGAGCCACCTTTCATTTGGTTTACAGTTTGTGTGAACCATAATGTGAGTGTGGACTGCTTGCCCATCTCTGCAGATGTTCTCAATGCTAGTTTCCACTGGAGTCACCTGATTGCTGGACCCCAAGCCTGACAGTGTGATAAAATAAGTCTAATATGTGAAACCAATATTTACATTTCCCAGGTGATACTGACACTGCAGGTCCGGGATCCCATGTCAGTGACTTCTGCCCTTTCCTGGGCTCCTTGGTGTCAGCACTACTGACATCATATTGATGTTAGAGTGGTCTGTGCACTGCAGAGCATTTAGCAGCATCCCTGGCTTCTACCCAGCCACCACTGTGACCACCAGAAATGTCTCTAGCTATTGCCAAATTTCCCCACATTTTAGGACAACTACTTTCAGGAAAACTCGGGAGACCTTGGTATTGCCAAGGCTGTCTTAGGGGTCCTGGAAGTGGGGTCCTCTTTCTCCATCACCTTTAATTACAATTCTGTTCCCTTTTTGTCCCTGACTGCCACATATCTCCTATGGCACCACCCTGCCCATGCCTCAGCTTAACCCAAGCATAGCAACAGTTTTGCTTCATTCCCTCAAAGTTCTCTCCCAAACTTGCCTGATCATAAGAATCAGATGAACTTCTTATTAAACACAAAGATTTGGAGCCCTCTCTAGATAACAATAGTGGGCCCAGCATGCTAATGCTGAGGACTGGCAAAGGGTCCTGGATTACGAATATTTAAAAAATGTCCTAGATGATGTTGTCACCATAAAAACCTGCCTTAAATAGGGTCTCTCAGGCTTTGGGTAAAAATGTATGGCTGGGGACCTTGCTGAGGTATTGATTTGACCCAGCGGTCAGGGATGGAATTCAATGGTCTACAGTCCAAAGAAGCTCTTAGAATTGCCAACTTGCTACATCTACAGTTGCACAGAACACACCCTGAAGGGCAAAGCTCTCACGAGCTAAATGAGGCTATGTAACATGTCAGGTCTCCGGCAAATTCTGGGGCCAATGTTAAAGGCAGAATTAGAAGGGGGCATGTCAGCACTACTCAGGAAATATTCACATTGAGCATGATTTGCAGAGACTTGTTGCCCCTTTCCAACTCCAAGAAATCTCAGTAACTATGTCTATTCCAGGTCTGTTGCCATATACCTACGGATCATGTCCCTCACCTTTTCACCCGTTTCCTATTATCTATGGTCCCCCCAACTCTGTATCCAGCTTATACCCAACAATACAACTCCCCTTGATTGATTGCACAGAGCAGCCTGCTTGTCCTTTCCTTTGCTCCTCTTTGGTTTTTCCTTTGGAATCAGACCCAGCTTAAGTAGAAGCCAAACTTGTCCACCAATAGGTTCCATCAATGCCTTTCCCTAAAGAAAAGCCCAAACTTCTTTGCATGAAGAATCCTTTGTTCCTTATCAAAGTGGTTCTCAAGGCAGGGTTGGTACCATATGTACCTGATCAGAAATGAAAATGTATCAGAAGCTTGAGGGCCTGGGAGAGAGCCATCCATGAGTAACAAATCCAGGTGATTCAGTGCCCTGGCATGGAGAACCAATGTTTCAGAGCACTGCTAGCTTTTAAAATAGATCTTTCTCCTCTCTACACAGTAAAATCAGGTCTTCTTAACCCCAGCCAGTGGTGTCACAGCTTCTTGGTTTTGCTGCCTGGGTCCCAACTGCCAGAGACATTCAAGTCATTTGAACAGTTCTGCAGGTTACATACTTTCTTACTAAACATAATATAAATTTACAAACACAGGCCAATCTGCAAGCAGAAGTTGTCCTTTTGATTTATACCTATAATGACACTCATGCCTAAATTATTTATGTAATATGATAATGCTCCATCAGTTGTAGACTCTTTGAGGTGAGCCAACAGAGATAACTGCTCTCCTGACTGAAAATAAAATATGTCAAAGTAGAATAATGTGGTATTTTCTTAAAACTGGAACGATGATATGATTTGCAAATGTCATGCTTTCAGGGCATGAGTAATATTCTCATTATTCATAATCCACAAACCAACCTGGAATCTCTGAGACTGTTGTAAAGGCAAACGAGGTGAAACCCTATCTCTAAACATGCCAAACACATCAGGTACTTCTTCTTGAATTATTTAGACTTGATCACCCACACACGGTGATTTTTTCATGGTTGGCATTAATTACCCTGTTGAATCACTGCAATGCTCAAAGCACTGGCTGCAGAGTGAGGCAGAGGTTGATTCTGAATTGGCTGTGCTCCAAATGCACACAGCACATGAAAGAACAAAGAAACAAAGGATAAGAATGTCATCCACCGACTTTGGGAGAATCTAACAAGATGTAAACTCATGAACACTTGGTTTCCTGGGTTGTCATTTACTCGAATTGCCACACAGCAAGAGTACCAGACTAATGTCTCTGTGAAGCCAGGTTGGCATGAAAGATGGGTGTGTGCCTGATGAACATGGTCTCTGTGACCACTCTCCATGATGAATGGTCCTCTCTGTGGTTTAAAGGATGATTTCTGAATACAGAGTACTGATAGGTTATTTTTCTTATTTACTCCAATTCTTCCCTTTCAACTTCATAGAATTAAAAGTAAAGCCTGTGAAATCAAAGTAAAGAAACATTTCAGCCTTTCTCCCATTTTATCTGGGAGCTCAGCTCCAAAGTCAGAGAAACAGACTGACCTTTAAGGATCAAAATGTTTTTACACACTCCTGCCAGCTTGACTCACAGGTAGTACATATATGACTGTTGCATTGGGCAGCTTGTACCACCCAATGGAACAATCCCATGCTGCCTCATGGTACAGTCAAACATGTACTACCAAGGGTTCAGAGATATCCAACAGCGAAACATATGCTTTATGTCCCATTGTGAATGTGATAATGAAGGACAACCTCACAACCCACGAAGTCCTACAGGAGGAGTAGGTCCCGCCAAGGTTTCTCAAGAAAGGCTAGAAAATAAAATGCAAATCCTATGCTGAAACTTAATCACTAATGTGATACTATTAAGAGGTGGAGCCTTTTGAAGGTGATTGTCATGAGGTGTTCAACCTCATAAATAGAATTAGTACTTTATAAAAGGACTCAAAGACACTAACTAGGCTCTTTCATCCTGCTTTTCCTTTCCACAGGAGGATACGGCAGGAAAGCCCTCATCAGACACTGAGTACTGGCCCTTTGACCTTGGACAAGGCTCCAGAATTGTTTGCTTGAATTTCTCTTCTTTATAAATTCACAGTCTAAAGTGTTTTATTATAGTAATAGAAATGAACTGAGACAACATCCTCCAAAGAAGTGAGTGGAAAGTGGTCTCACACAGATGATGTGAGAGACAGGATTCAAGATGGTGCCCAAGACTTCACTCACAGTGCTCATTCTCCTTCAAGAGTGGGGAGACCACTATAAGCAATTACTACCCTTACTTGGTTATCACTTGGTTACTACAAACCCTACTTGGTTATTTCATTACCACTGTCTTTGGTTATCGAAAGAAGACTGACCTATGTGGTCTTGCCCTAACACAAGAGGACTTCATAGAAGACGAAGATGCAGGTACTGGCTGGAAAGGAAAGCCTCCTGGCAGAATAGCACAAGGCCTCAGAAACCAAGGGCAGCCCCAGCTAACAGTCATAGGGAAGTGAACTCCACCAACCTAAGCAAGTTTGGAAGGAATCTTAAACCTTGAAGGTGAGCACAGCCCCTTTGTTTTGGCCTGCTGGGACTCCTAAGGAGAGGTCCCAGTTGGACACATCCCAACTTCCAGACACCACAAAACTGTGAAGCAATAACTGTGTGCAGCCTTAGGCTGAAAAGTTTGTGGTGATATGTTATATAGCAATAGAAAATTAATATAGATGCATGAAATTATTCAAAAAATGTTAATAAGTGATTATTTACTAAATTAGAGCACATTTTCTAAAAAATGAAAAATTAACTCTGATCTCCTGAGTTAGCCCCCAAAAAACAATTGTAAATTCTCCACCTGGAAATTAACAGACTAGCAGATCTTCCCCTAACCATTCACCTTCCATCTTAGTCCAGTGACATCTACTGAGAACCTGTATTTTAGTTTTTTTCTACATACCTTTGTTCCCCTCATTTCTATCTCCAACTTTGAATCAAAATCACATTAACAAGACTATTTTTATATACTCTTATCTTCTTCTCCTGATCATGAACCAAAGCTGTGTGGTCCCTACTTTCAGGTAGTTCTAGAGTTCTCCTTTGGTGTCCCACAAGTACTAACAAACAAACACCACAGGCACAGGCACAAAGCCCATCATTTTCCTTGCTACCTGGTTCAGTCCTCTTGGTGACACCCGCTGATGGGGCCTCTAGTGCCCACTGAACCCACTGAACCAGTGCTAAAAGAATGAGCTTCCCCACCAAAGCATCAGTGTGTTGGAGCCTCTAGGGTCTGTCATGCACTGGAACTCCTTGCAAACCGTTCATCTCTGGGTGTCCAGATAAATGCTCACATGAGGTTCTTGTGTGTCACCGAAGCATTTACATGGCAGCAAATCAACAGAAAGCCTCTCTGTCAAACTCCACTAGACCTTGTCACAAATTAGTGTCCACATCCCAAAGTGCAGCTACACTCTGCTCTTCACCTGTCCACCCCAGACCCTTCTGACTAATCATAAATAGACGTTTGGTTACCACAGCACCACTGGTCTCTTTCTACCCCAAGGTGGCTCTCAAAGCATCATCCTCCCCATCTTGAAAAGTACACTGGTCTCCTTAACAGAAGGTTCTCTCATCAGCTGCTAGGATAGCAGTTCTATGATGCTTCTCAAAATGGCAAAAGATAGATCTCCAAATAACTTACAGCAATTTTAGTAAAGCAACTTGATACAGTCAGCATTTGTCACATAAGAACCCCACAGCTTAGAGACTTAACCAGCAGTGACCTGATTTTGGTATTCCTGAGGATTGACTGATAGCTTATTCTGAACTCTGAGGAACTGGAGCCTGGCCTGGAGGGCCTGAGTGGGCCTCCCCTCCACACCTGGTGATTGGTGTTAAGACAGCTGAGCACTAGGGTTGCTTCCACACTGTCGCTCACCCTCCAGCAAGTCACTCAGTCACCTTTCCATGACTGTCTTGGGCAGTGTTCCGAGACAGAAACAGAAGCCATACATCCATAAAAGTCTAGCCTCGGAAGTCACACAATGTCACTTCTTCCATATTCTGCTGGTCAAACATATCATCATGAGACCAGAAAGGGGCAGGCAGATTTGGATGGGGATCATCTGATCAAAAGATACTGTGAATGTTTAAATTTTAAAAATGTACTACAGTAAAAGACACATTGTCATTAATCTCCATCAAAATATTCCCCTTTGCTCGAACACACCCCATTGTTCTTGTCATTTTGAAGCAGTTCTAGAAGTCTTCTTTCATGAGTGTTATTAGTTGCAATATGTTGACTGCCTTGATGTCCAACATCAATTCAAAAGTTTACCTGTCATGGTCATTTTAACTTTTGGGAAGAGCCAGAAGTCTACAGTACCATAACTGGTGAATAACGAGAATAAACTGGATAAGGACACCCCATAATATTTTTACAAGCTTGCCTTTTCCATTGGATGGAACTCAGCAGTAACATTTACCATGTTTATTCAATCACATATTGTAAAGTCACAAAAGAAGACTTCTAGCACTGCTTCAGAAAGTGACAAGAATTATCGGATAAGTATGTTTGGATCAAAGCAGAGTATTTTTAGGGGGGTTGGTGGCAATATGTCTTTCATTGTGATAAATTATTTTATTGAAACACTCACTGTATATTTTGATCACATCTCATATTTTTACTTCATTCTCTCACTCATGCTCTTGTGAACCTATTCTCATTCTCTTCCCCATCTCCGTCACACACACACACACACACACACACACACACACACAAATCACACACAGGTCCACAGAATCCTGACCAGGGGATAAACCCAAGAAATAAACACCATTTGTCTCTTTTTCCTCATAATTTTGGCCCTATCTTGCCTCCCTGATGCTTTCTTTCTGATGAGTTCTTCCCAAGGAAATGCTCAGTCCTTTAAGAGCACTGGTCCCAAAGTGACCTGATGTAACCAGGCGTGCCAAAGTCCAAGCACTACCCATGTGTCTCACACTTGCACCATCCCACACCCCACCATAAGCTGCCCCTCATGATCACCCTGTGGGGAGGGTCAATCCAACCCAGATCTGTGTGACCAGCAGTTTCATGGGCTGCCATCCTTTTTCCTCAGAGGGACATCAAAAATCGTCAGAGATCAACACGTTGGGATGGATCAGACTGCAAAAGGCAGAGACAAGCAAGACTTTGTAGCAAGTGATAGAGTCAACTGAATGGACAGGGAAGACCAGCTGGACGGCAGAGTCACAGGAGCCATAGAACCAAGGCACATGATTCTGAGAGAAGCCCAGAGCATATAGTTCATAAACAGAAGTTTCACTGCACTAGACACATTTTCCTCCCTTGACATAGATTTCCACAAAGAAGGAAAGTATGAAAAAAGCAAATCACAGCCTCAAAAGCTTTGGTCACACACACTTAATATTGCTACCTTGAAAGAAAATGAGCCATTACAAAAGTGTACTTTGGGGTCTGATTACTCAGTTGAAATATCCAAGTTAATTAACTTGATAAATTTCAGCTTTCTTCTGTGCAGTATAGACATAGGCATATCCTGCGAAAATACAAGTTTACTTTTCCCCAAAGAAAAGTCCAATAATAAAAAGCCATTAACCTGTGTCCTTTCAAAGTCTACAATCACTGAAGAGCCAAGATGTTTCCTTCTCTAACATGAAAATTCTGGGCATTTGCTTTAACCCATCTGGCCACTCAAAATTGCCATGGTCTAAAAAAGAATATACAAATAAACAAAAGGGATCTAGCTACTGACGTAAGAGTTGGGATGGCAAAATACTTAGGATAAGGACAGAGAAGAGAGCCTTTTTTAAACAGACAATTTTGAAACCCTGTTTTGGTGGATTAAAAAAAAAACAGCTTGGTACATTTCTATTTTTAAATTAATGACATATTGATCAAAAGTGCTATTTCCAGCAAATTGCACAGATAATTAAGTCTAATTTCAATGATGTTTGAAATAAGGGCAATAAATCTTTATGGGTTCTTGTATGTAATCCATACTGAAAATTCATTTAAATTTTATTTTAATACAAATTTTTCTCAACTCTGTGATGTTTTATGAATTCAGTTAACTAAAACTGTGCCCTTGCAGCCAAACAATATAGACAAAGGGAAAAATAAGAAAATTATTTGGCTAACTGAAGTATTTTAAAAATAGATTCATCCTTTTTATACAGAGCACAGCTTCAATTCCTCACTATTTTTACTTTTGTGGCTTCTGAGTCTATATTTTCAATTCCCACCCTTGAAGTTTCAGAATTAATGAATTATAATTCTCTCCCATGCTCCTAATTTGGGTTGAAACTTATAATATATATGATATTTAACAAACTACTCCAAACATCTAAATGAGAGTAAGTAAGTCAGGAAGGTAGTAGAGAGTTGTGGTAGTTAGGGTGGAGTGTCAACCTGACAGACTTGGAATCTACACAAGGGGATTTGTGGTGCACACTTCTGGGTGTGCTAAATAGGTACCAGAGATGTGGCCTTGGGTCTGAATCTAACCCCTCACCACTTCCTCTCTGCTATTGCTTCCCTCCTCCACTACCCAACCCCATGAAGCAGCTTTGCTTCACCGTACCATTCCGCCAAGATGCTTCTGCCTTGGAGCCACCTGACAGTGGATTTAATCTCTTTAAAGCACGAGCCAAATTAAACCCCTCCTCCTTTACATTGTGGATGTCAGGTATTGTGTCTAGCAACAGGAAGACTGATGGACACAAAACTAGTTAGTTTAAATGAATCCCTGAAAATTGCTGTTAGGATATACCACCATCCAGGAAACCATAGCCCTTAAACCTTACCTCTCAGAGAACAACACTTCACAGGGAAGTTCATTTCTGTAATTTCTTTTGTCCTTCTCAACCACACTAATAGGTAGGTGAAGCTGCCAGATATCTCATGGAGGTGAAATAATTTCCCAAAGCCACAAGTCCTGGGAAAGAACAGCTATTGAAAGAAGCCAGGACCTTTCTCACTGCACAGTATGTGAGGCCACATGACTCAGTAGAAATGTCCATGAGACCCTAATGTCACCCTGCTATAAAGAAATGAAGTGTGCCCCTATTATCTAGCTCAACTGAATTATCATTAGATATGAATTTCTATAATGCTGTTTTATTTTACAGTTTCTTTGATGGGTCAACAAACATTGTCTCTAAACAACTAGATAGTAAATATTTCAGGATGTACAGGCTATAGGCAAAGTCACTGTTGCCAATTATTTAACTCTGCCCTTGTAGTACAAAAGCAGATATAGAGAATCATAAACAAGTATGCGTGGTTGTGTTCCAAATAACGCTTTGTTTACAAAAACATTCAGTGGGCTTGATTGGACCCCCCTGTTATCAACTGGTAACCACTACGTTATTTCCTGCCTCTGGACACAGAAGGTTTCTGTTGCACACAGTCCATGTAAGAACCAGTGATGCATCTGGGGAGAGCTGCTTGGTGCTGGAACCACTCATGCACTTATATTCTAGCTCAATGCACAAGCACTTCCAAGACAAGATTTAGAAAGGCTTATGGTAAATCGCCATTTGCAAATACATGAGATACTCAAAGTGATCTGGAACTATTCAGAGAAGAGAGAAAAACACACGACTTACCAAGTTTTCCTCAAATACACAGAAGTTGCGTATGGTTATCTTTCAGATTGAGGATGAATTAACCACAAGTTTTGCCCTGAGCTACCTAGGGGCCAAGCAGAAAGACTATGGAACCATTCTTTAGGAAACACACAATTCTCCCTAGGTATGTATTTTGAGAAGAAGTTAATCTCACCTGTCCATCCATAAAGGATGTGGCTGTATGTGGACAGTAAGTTTGGTAACAGAGAATCTGTAAAACACAGGAAAATTCCAGGATAAAAGAGTGACTCAGTCCAAGCAGTTGTTTGTAGGGAGAATCATTCTAACATACTTGAAGTTCATTGCTCTCTGTCCCATGGTTCTCCCAGGTGACAGAGTTGGAACCTGAACAATTAGCGATGCTGCAGGTCCATGTTTTCAGATCTGAGTAAGTTCATGAAAGAAACTGAGAAACCAGGAAAGAGAAAAGCCACATCATAAATATGGAGCTACTTTCCAGAGAACCAAATTATGTCAACATTTTGAAGACAATTCAATAGCACGTGTATAGTATTAAAGTACACACATACAGTATTGTGATGTGGAATGCACAATTTACATTGATTTTCAGATCACTCACTGAACTTCAAAAGAGATACAGTTTGGCGGGATAAAGAGTACATATTCAAAAGTCAGAATATCTGTATGCAAATACTGGCTTCCTGATAAAGATTTAAGGAAGTTATGTGCCTCTCTGAGAGTTAGTTTATGAATTTGTGTAATGGGACTTACTAATAGAGCTTCATGGAGCCATCACAGACGGCCCACAGAAAGCCTGCTCTGCCCTGTCAGTTACCTGACTCTCACCAGCTATTGGCCTCAGTGTCTCTCATTCTATCTGAGCCCTCTGCAGGTAGGCATCTGCCTCTCTAGATTCTTCATGGCTCCCACTGCTCCTGCCAATCCTGGGGACAGTGTTTCCGTTCTGTGAATAATTGACTGGTGTTTCCAAATGTTGTGGTTTAGATCTATAATATCTTCCAGTGTCATGTGTCAGAGGTGGGGCTTTGTGAAGGTGATTGGATCATGGGGAGCTATACTCCCTTGAGGATTAATCCACTAATGAGTTTATAGCTGAATGTTCTGTTTGAAGTATGGCCTGTTTGGAAGAGGTGTCTCACTGCGGGCATGAGTTTGGAGAGTGTATCTCCTGCCCCAATTTCTCTCTTCTCTCTCTGCTTCCTGGACACGATGAGGTGAGCAGCTTTTCTCCATCATTCTCTTCTTTCATGATGTTCTTGCCTTGGAGCCAGCTGACCATGGACTGAATCCCCCAAAGGATTATCCAAATTAAACTTCTCTTTTAAACATGGGTATAGGTATTGTGTCCCAGCAACAGAAAAGCTAACTAATAAACCAAAAATGCAGATATAGGATATAGTAAACTTCTCATTTCTCCTCTGTCCCATCTCTTAGTTATTTCCCAGAAACATTCTTGAGACTATTTTGAAGGGCCCTTATAGACTTACATACCAACTCAGAATACATTTATCTAGAAACTTCTGGTTTCCACCAGAACAGATGCTAAGAAAATGGTTAAATATCACACTTGACATTTTAAAAAGATGCAATCAGACCTGAATTGTTTTCCAAGCTGAAGGGAAAATTAAATAATTCATAACACTAAACCACTGTTGTTTGAACAAACATTATTTGTCAGAAGTCCAGTGCTGTCTGTGGTAGGTCATGAATTTGCATTTTCAGCAACCAAGCCACTTATTACTTCTTACAAATATCAAGTTCCACCTGAACACTAAATTTAAAAACAAGCTCTCCACCCCAACACAGAACTACTTGTATTTTAGATTTAATCATCTGTACTACCTGATTCCTTTATAATTTGTGTCAAAATTTATTTATTGATTGATTCCAACTGTATGCAAATAGCTGGTATCCTGATAAAGTGTTGCAAAGAGCATGCAAATGGTCTTCTTCCATGCAGAGCAGGTTAGTACAACAAGCAAGATGAACCCTCCGACAGGAAAGAGCAGAGGTTTGCAAACCAGACACACTGAGTGAGGAAGTCCCACTCCTTACTACACTGGGGCAGCAAGGCAATTCCTTCAACTTTCCCTTCCTTGAGTGTGCAGTGCAGTGTTGGCCCAATACCTGCCCCATAGGACTGATAGAATCCATGTATGATGACACATTCAATGTACTGACTGTTAAATTTTTTGGTGCAATTGAGAGACACAGAAAGAGATAAGAAAAAGCCTTTATTGCCAGCGTAGGAGGGCTGTAGGAGATTGTGAGGACCCTCAAACAGGGGGAGCTGGAGAATGGCTTTTATAGAGTTGGGCTGGGGGTGGAGACTGCATCATGGTGTCGGGAGAGGAGTGGAGGATCTTTGGCACATGTACCAAAGAAGAGCAGGAAGTTTATTTTGAGCTTGGAAGAAAAACACAAAAGTTAGCATTGGAGGGACATGTAGTCATTTTAGGGCCCAGTACCATGTTGGGCAGGTGCCGTGTTAATTCTGGCATAGTTCTATATGAGCGGAACCCATCATTCCCATCTTTTTGTTGCTATGGGGCAATGACTCTCGAACTGTTTTCTGCTGACAAGGGGCGTCATGGTGGGGGCTGTTGCAGTCATCAGGATGATGGGTAGGCCCAAGTAGAAACTGGTGCCAGGAGTCTTGGCCAGGACAAGGAGGTCTCTGGTAGTGGGAAAAAAAAAAAGACAGGATGCCATGAGTAGAAGGATAATAAAACATTATTAATGGTCCCAATGGAGGAAGGATGTAGGGTGCCCAGGATCCTCATGGTAGCCAAGGGGAAAATTGGGAGTCCTGTTGTTCTTGTCATTTTCTTTCCATGTACTCTCTGATACATTTTACCTTGTCCATGATGATTCCAAACTGACTGACAAAAAAAAAATTATTCTCCCAGCATGGCACAGGTTCTCCTTTTTTCTGCTGTGAGGACATCTAGGACTCAGCAGTTTTGAAGGGCTACTGCTGCTAAGCTACTGAACTGGGTCTAGAGTGTTCATATTGAGACTGCCAGCTCAGCTATTTGTTGGGTAAGCTTAGTTGTGAGTTTTTGGTAGTGGTATAAAGAGGTCATAAGGCACTCTGTCCCAAGCCTCGCCCCCACAACAGGGAAGACATCTACTCCAAGGAGTGGCAGAAGTGAACTGCTCTTGCAGTTATGTGGTGTGGCTGCAGGGGGGCGATGTTAGTTTTGTTGGTTTGGGATTGTTGTATTTGTCCCTGAGTGACTAAGGAAACATGTGGGCTGAAGAACCTTATTGTACAGGAGCTGGATGAAGAGCTCGGAAGGCACATGTATACTACCCTGGGGCATAAGAGAAAGGAACCTGATGGGGGACAAGTGGGCTTGTCGGGGTTGGGGGGAGGAATGTAAGCAGAGCAGTTAGTCCAGTGTTCCACTTGAGGGCCAGAAGAGCTATTGTGGCTGTGGCAAGAAAAAGGGCTGGAGGCAAAGAATGGAGAGAGTGGTAGTGGACCTATCAGTTTGGAGTTGTTGTTTGAGGTTATATTGAGAGAAAGTGATGTGATTGGTTGGCTTATGTATGTGTTTTGATTGAATAGGAGGCAGAGCCACCAGTAGGTCTAGTTCATGTGATTAGAAGACTGTGTTAGGGCATATGTGTGATTAAAAAGCTCAGCGATAGTGGAAGAGTGATGTGAAGAGGGTGGAGGTGGAGGTAAGGTAAAAGTGGGACTGTTGAGGGTAGGTATTTTTCTGGTTTTGAAACTTTTTTTATATTCATGTTAAGTCCTGGATCTATTCCCATCCTATAGAGTCTGATCCCCCAGGTGTGGCCCCTTAGCCAGGAGGGGTCTGAAGTTTGTTTGATTGTAAAGGTAAATGGGTTACAGGAACTCAGAGTACTGCAGATTGGGAGAAAGGGTTGAAAAACCTTGACCTGGGGGTCCCACTGTACCCAAGAGTTGGTAGAACCTGGCTCCTAGAAGACAATAGTCTCACAGCCCCGTAAAGGGCAATGGTAGTGGGGGCGCGGAGCATGAGGTTTTTTTGTTGGTGAAGGCAGAGGTAAACCCAGCCTGGCAGAACTCAGGGTTTTTGCTTCTTGAAGGTGTCTGCAATAAGACCAAGACCCACAGCTGTCATTTCTTGAGGAACAAATTTGACAGAGATCAATTGTAATTTGAAGCTCAGTGAAATTGGAGCCATTCCAAAGGACCTCTTGAATCTGGACATTGTCTGTGGAGATTTGGAACGCAAAGGGGAAGTGTTGTGAAGGGATGTGTAAGGAAGTTAGGGAAGTGAGGAGAAGAAGGGTTAGCACCTTTAAAATCATGATGGTTGTTAATTTAGACAGTCAAGAGTGCTCAAGCCTAAAATCATGGTGAGGAATAGAAGAACTATAGTCGTCTTGGTATCCTTAGAGGAAACAGTCCAAAGTGCAACAGCAGATATGAAGACCAGTAAGGAAGGGTGTTGAGGAATAGAACATTGAGATTTAGGGACATGTGAGGTGAAGATGAGTTGGAGATAGAAGGTGAGATACCACTTGGGGGACAGGAGCTTCAGGGCAACATTTAGCCTGGGTGATATAAAACCAAGATGAAAAGTCAGTAACCTTGACTGCTGTTGGTATAGTAAGGGTGACTACATGGGATACCATCCACTTAGGTTGTAGTCCTTTGGACTTAGCAGATTTGAGATATATTAGATCTCCAGGAGCTATAGAAGGGTCTGGTTTTCAGTTATCCATTGGTTGTAGGAGACAAAGATAGGTATGTTTTTGCAAAAGGTGTCTAAGAAAGGAGAGAGTTGGGATATAGTCAGTGATGGGGGAAGGTTTTGTGAGGTAGGAAAGTTGGGAAGAAGGAGGGGCCTACCAAATATGAGCTTAAAGGGATTTAGGAAAGTGGGTGTTCAAGGAAGTACCCTGAGTCAGGTTAGGGCTAAAGGAAGGAGTTAAGGCCAGGGTAGGTGTAGCTCTAAAATGAGTTTTGTGAGGTGTGTTTTTAGAAGATAATTTACCTTTTCCACTTTTACTGAGAATTGTAGGTGGTATGATATATGTAAATACCAAGTGATATTTAGACTCGAGGATACCTGTTGAGTAATCTGGGAGGTAAAACCTGGTCCGTTGTCTCATTGGGTAGTTTGAGGTAAGCCAAATTGGGGGGTAATCTCTTGTATAAGAATTTTAGAGACTATGTCTGCAGCCTCTTGGGTAATAGGACAGTCTTCTATTCATCCCGAGAAAGTGCAGACAAAGGTAAGAAGATATTTGTCTTATGATAAGACATGTGTGTAAAATCTGTCAGTCTTCACCTGACATGTGTCCATGAAGTTGGTGGGTTGGGAAAGAAGGGAGAGGCAAGTAGCCCTGAGGAGAGGTCTTGGCACAGAGATGACAATTTTGGGAGGCCTGGCAAATAATGGTTTTTAAGGAGGGATGGGTAGTGACTGGAGTCAGGAATTTAGCTAGCGGCTGGGTACCTACATGAAAGCAGTTATGTAGTCTAGTGATGTTGCTTAAGGTCTGTTGATCTGGGAGAAGAAGTTTTTATCCTTGGAAAATCCATCTCTGAATATTGTGGATGCAGGTAGATTTGCAGAGTGGTTGTAGTTGCTGGGGGGAGTATTGGGGTGAGGTCAGTGTTTAGGACAAGGGAGAGAAGATGAGAAGGCTATGGCTGATGTGCAGCTGATTTGGCCGGTGTGTCAGCAAAGGTTGCTTTGAGAGATGGAATCTGATGGTGTTTGGTATCCTCTGCAGTGAATGACTGCTACCTATTTTGGGAGCTGTGCTGCCTGTAGTAGCTTGAGGATGAGGGGTGCACTGGTTCCTTGAGTACTGATTAGACCCTTTTCCTGCCAGGTGACAGCATGAGAATAAAGGATACTGAATGTGGATTTTGGGTCAGTATAGATATTTATGATTTTTTCTTTGACCAGTGTGAGAACTTGTGTAAGGGTAGCAAATTCTGCTTTTTGTGAAGATGTCCCAGGTGGTAGTGGACTTGCCTCTATCACCTTACAGCCACTAACTATGACATATCCTGCCCTTTTTATAGTGTTTGTGTTGGTTGAGCTACCATCTATGAACCATGTGTCAGAGGCTGTAGGGGCAAGAGTGCTATTAAGGTGGGGGAAGGGGTGGGAATAATCTGTAAGACCTCAATGCAACTGTGGTGAGGGATCTCATCAGAAGTGGGGAGTAAGGTGGCTGGGGAAATAGTGATTGAAGGATCTCACATGAATATTAAGTGAACCTGTTGTAGGCAGGAAGGAGTCATTAAGGCAAGAGTCGGCCAGGAGTATTTGGGCTGCCCTGCACACTTGAATGAGGGAGGGGCACACCCTGAGAACAAAAAAGTCTTGCATGTAAGGAATTTCTGACCATTTGCCACTGCAGTAGAAAAAGTTGTCCAAGTCAAGGAGAACATTGAAATCAAAAGTGCCCTTTTCTGGCCAGCAGTTGCCATTGCTGAGTTTGTATTGGGTCTAAATCATCTGGCAGGAAAAGATTAGCTGTTTTGTATTGATGGACTCCAGAAACCTGGGGTGTTTACATTTTTTAAGAGACACCCAAGTGGAGTGTGTTAATTGAGTTGGGAAGAAATATTTTCCCATAGTGACCAAATTGAAGGTGAGCCAAAGGCAGAAGCCAGTCATGAACCCTAGGAGGATTGTCACCTTCATTGGGGTGTGATAGAGAGTTGCTTGTTGGTTCCCATCAGTCATCACCCAGGGGACAGAGGGTTATCCTGGTGAACATGAGGGAGTCCTGACTTAGACCCACAGTTTTAAGACAGACAGACAGACAGACAGACAGAGAGGCAGGAGCTCCTGGAATAAGGAGTGGCTCACCTGTGGGAGATGGAATGGACCAGTGTTGGATGGAGGCTGGAAATGGCAAAGGCAGAAATGAGAGAAAGAGCAAGGGTGGCTCATTGATGGGGGGAGCTCAAAACGGTGCAACCTCACAGGAGCTGCACACCCCAACTGATCCAAGACACAGCACCAAAATGTTAGGTTTTTTGGCACAGTTAGGAGACAGACAGAAGTAAGAAAAAGACTTTACTGTTGGTACAGGAGGGCTGTAGGAGATTGTGAGGACCTTCAAACAGGGGGAGCTAGGGAATGGCTTTTATGGAGTTGGGTTGGGGGTGGAGACCGGATTGTGGTGTTGGGAGAAGAGTGGAGGATCTTTGTCACATGCACCAAAGAAGAGCAGGAAGTTTATTTTGGGATTAGAAGAACACGGAAGTTAGTATTGGAGAGACACCTCATCATTTGAGGGCCCAGCGCCATGTTAGGCAGGTACAACATTAAGTCTAGCAGAGTCCTATATGAGCAGAACCCATTACTGACTAGGTAAAGTCATGTATGAACAAAATAATTGCATACAACAAACAGAAATCAGGCATATTAAACAGTGGTGGGAAGATCATAAATTGTAAACAATCTAGAAGAGTCATCACCTGTGCAATTGTATTATTGCATTCCTTTATCAGAATCAAAGTATGAATTCTGGTTTCAATGGTACGAATTTGTTTACAACATTTTCTCAGTAAATCCAAAGCAATCATTCCTCCCTTTGTGCAATGAGGCAATCGGTTCTCTTCAGCCCCAGCCCTCAGAACAGTTGCACGTGTGCAAAAGAGGTCATTCAGAGTCCTCAGATGAATCGCTGCCCTGGCAGCCCAGCCTTCAGACCTCACCCAGTAGGGAAGAGCAGAAGGAGGAGCTGGGGACAACAGTGGGACTTTGGGCCTGCATCCCAACTGACCCTTCTGACCTCTTCTAATCCCCTGCCAACCTCCTCCTGGTCCCCCACTGCCTAACAAGGACATACAGGAGAGAGGAATGAGCACTGCCCACCTCTTTGCTTCTCATCAAAGGAAATCCTTCCAAAGGACCATGCAGGCTTCCTATTTTTAATCTAAAGCTCTGAGCCTTACCCTGCCCTATTCTTTCTCCTCACCTACCTCAAAGCCAGGGAGGACTAGAAATCTGTGTGAGTTCCTTCTTTACGTGGCAGGAAACACCCATTAGATGTTGGCCAGTGTACGTACTCCCACATGCACAGGCTCAGCACACACTCAGCCATTCACTCACAGCTCACTTCTATGCCTGCACACTTGCATTCACTCACACTCACACACTGATCCATGCACCCAAATACACAATCACACACTTGCCCAAAATTACACACAGATCAGCCCTTCCCCTAGCACATCACCATTTCTGGAGAAACCCACAGCATAGAAAGCTAAAACAGAAGCTCCCTTGTCTCAGTTTCCAAAGTGTAGGCCTGAGGGAGATGAAAGAACCTAACTCAAGCACAGAGTCCTGAAAGGACTCTGAACAATGCTTCCCACCCCAGTCTAGAAATGACTCTCAGGCAGAAAGCACTCCTCTTATCACTCCCTACTGGCTAGGAGGGCATCCTGAGAGCCAGGATCATGGGTGACCTGAGCCTTTCATCCTGCAGAGCTCTGAGAGGGCAGCAGCCCAGCAGGACAAATGGATGCAGGGCATTCAGGATACATGAGGCCAGACAGCTTCAGAGACCTCCCAGACTACAGTGAGCTCCAGGGCTGTGGGCTATGTCCCCTGTGGTCACTAGTATCAGGAAGAAGACTAGCCCCAAAGAGGGCCTCACTCTCAGACCCAAGGCCAAGTGCATTGCAGCAGATGCAGATGTGGACACACGATAGCTGATAGCCAAAGACCAGAGGCTCACACCCAATCCCAAAAATCAGGTGCAATTTAGCAAGCAGTGGGAACAAACAAACCATTGAACTTAAAAAAGTAGAAATCAACTGACTTTAGAAAACTGCAAGTCACTTTCTTAACTAAATCTCATAACCATCACATCTGCTCTTTGGTTCTTCCTTCTTTGGAAAGCCATGCCGAGAGGACAGTGAGGAGCACAGGGAAAGTGGCAAGTGCCTCTGAGTGCAGATGGCTGTCAACGGCCAGGGGCTTCTGGAAATGGAAACACCAGGCTTCCTGCAGTGCCAGCACAAAGGCCATGGGAGCAGGGGTCAGGAAGGCAGTGCACTGCTCAAGATGACTGATCACCAGGAATTGATCCAAAGTGCCATTGTGGAGCTAACACATAGCCTGGAATCCCTCAAGACCTCATTCCTCCCTTCTTCCCTCTTTTGCATCAAAAACACATTTTGGCCAGAATATTCTTTCAGTGTTCTGTAAAATGATATGGACTCACTTTGAATTTCTCTGCATGATAGGTAGAGATCTGTGGAATATTTTCTTGTTCCTGAGGCCTGATCACTGACAGGAAGGTGGATGGATACTGGCTGAGGTGGCACTAGTGACCTACGCCTCTTGGTAATCAACTCCTGTGTGATCTTCTCCCCTCAAGTGTGGACTGCACCTAGTGCTTGGCTTCTAATGAATACACCACAGCAAAAGTTATGGGATGGCACCTCTGAAGCCAAGTTATAAGGAAACCGTGACTTCCATCTTCCACTCCTCTTCTCTTTCATTGCTCATCTGAGGGATGTCTAGCACCCTTCAGCTCCTTTGATCAGCCCACATGACACAGAACAGAGAATATCCACCAGCCTCCAGCCGCGGGAGAGCTGTGTCCTGCCCCTACCTACCACACAAAAGAATGAGTTCAAGGGAAGAAGCTCCCCAAGTGTCAGATGAGTCCTCAGCACTAGCCACCACCTGGGTTGTAGGCCCACAGAAGCATCAGAGACAAGTATCCTGTTCAGCTGCACGGGCTCTTAACCTGCAGAAACTGTGATCATCAGTGCTTGTCACTCAAATTTAATAGTCATGGCAACAATTTGTAGATGTACATGACTGTGATATGACCTATATCTTATTTTCTTTTAAAATAGAATCTCAAAATTTTCTTAAATTGAAGAATTGCCTTTTATTTACTCATTTGCTTTTTTACTCAGTAAGAAATGTTATGAGCTGCTTATTTAAAAAAAAAAGATGCTAAATTTAGCCTCTATCTTTTAAATCACCTTTCACATTTTCTGCCTTAATTATAACAGAATTCTAATACACTCTCCATGCATTTTGAGTTTTTATGCTTTTAATTATTAAAATGAAAGGACAAAGGAGAGCTGGAAATATTTTCTCTGCATGTACTATTCATGTTCTTTCAACAGAGAACAACATTCTCCCTCAATCTCAATTTCTAGCCTCTTGCTCTATCAAGTGTTGCAAAATTACATTTTTCCCTACATTACCTGGAAAGATTGTTCCTTTTCATATCTTATGCACTAGTTGTTCTGACAGAGCAATCTTTGTGCAAAATATAAAGAACTTGCTATTTGGTAAATTAATACTTCAGTCACTATGTGTATATATGGGATCCTGGCATTTTTCTCATTCCTACCCCACTAGGGGAGCCAGTATTGCTCATTACCAAACGTCTCTGCTAATTTAGACCCTAAGCTGAAACTTTGCTCTAAGCAGCATTTTTTTTTTTTTTTTTTTTTTTTTTTTTTTTTTTTTTTTTTTTTTTTTTTTTTTTTGCGGCACCGGGGATCGAACTCACACCCTCACACCTGCCAGACAGGTGCTTAAGCTTAAGCAGCATATTTAATACTGGTCTTCTGTAGTGGTTGCTTCCTGTAAGTAGAAATTTAAGTAGTAATCTTAAAAGAAGACTGAATCATACTCTGTCTCCACTTGCAAAATAGCATGGAAAACAGAAGTAATCATCTGGACAGGTCAAATCACCCCAAAATCTGCTTTTGCTAAAAATGTCTTGATAATTTATACAAAAACATAAAGAAGGGGGTTTCAAGTGCTAAGCATCCTGTGGTCCTGAGTCCTCATGCTGGCAGGGCTGGACTCTCTGGATCTCTGTGGAAGGGAGGGGAGGATACTTCTGCCAGGTCCCAGGACTCTACTCTCTGCATGACATGATCTGCAGGATGGCTGCATCCTCGCTCCACAGTGCACTTTGTTTCATCTGGCCCCCTTACCTCACTCTAGTATGCAGAAGCTCTCTGCTCCCCATTTTCTTCTGTAACTAGGTTCCAAACTGACTTGCTTCCCCTGAGAGTACACATCACATCCTGAAATCATGTGTCTACAGTCTCATTAGCACATTATTACTCCGACTAGGTTATAAGTTTCTTGTATTAGTTACGTTCTCGTTGCTGGGGAACAATACCCAACAATCACAACTTAAAGAAGGAAAGGTTTATTTTGGTTCAGAGTTTGTAGAGTTTTCAGTCTATACAGCAGTGCACTGGCTCCAAAGCAAGGTGACATGCCAGAAGAGAAACACAGCAATCAGGAAACAACAAAGGATCATGGGAAGAGGAAGAAGATAAACCCTTTCCAGGCACACCCACAGTAACCCACCTCTTCCAAACAGGCTTCACCTTCCCACATCACAGCAAGTTATAAACCTATCAGTGGACTAAACCACATGATCCAATTCCTCCCAAAATTCTCATTTAAAAGTGCATGAGGCTTTGGGGGAACATCTAGATATGAATCACAGCACACCAGGAAGACATCAACTTTTCCCATGGAAATGTCAGGCACAAAGTCATCACAAAGTAATAGTGACTAATAAATCAATGGATGAGTTTATTCAGATCACTTAGAAAAAACCAAAAAGATAAGTACCTTAAAAATAAAAAAGCAATAAATTTCCCTCTGAGGACTACTTTCATTGTGTAGCACAGGTTCCAGTAATTTGTATTTGCATTTTAGTTTGATTGTAGATGTTGTTTAATTTCTTCTTTAATTTCTTCTGTGACCCATTGGTTGTTTAGGAGAGTGTTATTTAATTTCCATGTGTTTATGGAGTTCTTGTGGGGTCGTTTTGCTGTTAATTTCCAATTTCATTGCACTATGGTCAGATAATATGCATGGAATTATTTCAATTCCTTTTCATTTACTTAAGCATGTTCTGTAGGCTAGTATATGATCTATTTTAGAGAATGACCCATGTGCAGCTGAGAAGAATGTGTATTCTGATGTTATTGCATGGAACATTTGGTACACATCTACTAGGTTCATTTGTTCACAAGTTTGATTCAGTTCTGTTATTTCTTTGCTGATTTTTTGATTGACCTATCTCTTTGTGACAATGGGGTGTTAAGGTCCCCCACTATAACTGTATTATTGTTTATTTGGTTTTTCATGTCTATTAAGATTTTTCTTACATACTTGAGTGCTCCCATATTTGGTGCATATAGATTTATGAATGTAATCTCTTCCTCTTTAAATTTTCCCCTAACAAGTATGTAGTGGCCTTCTTTATCTCTTTTGATCATTTTTGGTTTGAAGTTCACATTGTCTGCAAACAAAATAGCTACCCATTTTTTTCTGGGTTCCTGTTGCATGGAGTATTGTTTTCCATCCTTTGACTTTTAGTCTGTGACTTTCCTTTTGAGTTAAATGTGTTTCTTGACACAGCATATTGTTGGGTTTTTTTTTAATCTACTCTGCCAGTCTGTTTCTTTTTATTGGTGAGTTGAGACCATTTACATTGATATTACTGACTTATCACTGTCATGTTATCTTTCTGTTGTTGGTTTTCTACTTTTTCTGTTTAATTGTTTGCCCTACCTAGTGGTTTCCCTTCGCTGTTGTTCTTGGGATTGTAGTTATCTTTGTCTCTTTCTAGGGTGTGTTTCAGTACTCTTTGTAGTGTTGGTTTGGTGGCCATGAATTTCTTCCATTGTTCTTTGTCATGGAAGTATCTTATTTTTACATCAATTTTCAAAGATAGTTTTGCAAGATACATCAATCTGGGTTGAAAGTTGTTTCCTTTCAGAACCTGAAACACTTCATTCCAAGCTCTTCTTGACTTGAAGGTTTGTGTCAAGAAGTCTGCCATGATTCTGATAGACTTTCTTTCATAGGTGGTCTGTTTCTTTTCTCTGACAGCTTTTAGTATTCTCTTCTTGCCCTAAATTTCTGATATTCTAATTATTATATGTCTGGGTGAAGATTTATTTTGGTTGTGGTTAATTGGGGTTCTGTATGCCTCACTGATCTGTGTATCTGATTTTCTTCACGTTTGGAAAATTTTCATCAAAG